>VZRS01008415.1:573115-795301 GCA_013398055.1 Ifrita kowaldi
CGGCGGCGCTGGGCGTGCGGGCGGCGCTGGGTGCGCCGGTGGCTCTGGGTGTGCCGGTGGGAGCGTCCCGGCCCCTCCGGGGACTGTCGCTGCTGTCGTGTGGGCGGGTGTCCGCACCCCCGGCACCGCCCTTGTGCCGGGCCGCCCACCTGTTGGNATAGTTTGCAAATCCAATCCAGAACTGCTGAGTTTTGGGAAACACACAACTACACAATTGGCCTTTTTTTAACAGGAGCAACAGTATTTGAGCACTACACAGCCTTTTGGCAGTCCACATTTTCTTAAAAGTGATCCAGACGATGTGGTAACCAAACTGATACTCTCAGAAGCTGTTTTACCATGAAGTTACAAAGGAAGCGTCAATAGGTGAGCTTGGACACCACAGAAGTACAGGCAGAAACTTTCTTCTAAGCATTCCCTGTTTAAAGAACACTAGAAAAAAGAAAAAAAAAAGAGTAGTTGAAAGGTTGCACGTCAAGGCCCTGATACTGTAACAAGGCCCTCCTCACACCCATCCAACCATAAAACACAGAGGCACTGACAGCTGATACATTCGACAATGAAACAGTTTTGGTCAGCAGCTCCTCTCTCTCCCTCTCACCAGCCCCATCTGGTACCGTGCTGCTCACCCACTGACCATAAAGTCAATTGTTCATTTCAGAGACAGGAAGAACTAAAAGTGTTAATAACGCAGAGCCCCGAGCAAACAAACTGTCCCTTAAGATTAACAACGTGAATACACTGCTCCTTCTACCTCAGCTGAAAATTGTGGATGCAGTGATCCAGCAACTTCAAAGAACTTGTTCACTAAAACGAAGTGCCGATGTCAAGATCCCAGTAAGAGACAGCGTGCTGGCTGGTACAAAGCAAGCCTCGTCATCTTCCCTGTTCCTAAGATAGCACAGGGGTTACTCACACACCCAGTGCAAGCCTGGCTTATACCTTGACCATAAAGAAGAATGTACGGAATTGCGCTCGTTGAGACGAAAAGCAGGCTCCTGCCTGACCATCACTGCAAACAACCCCAGTGTGACCCTGTGCCGCGAGGTCTCAGCGGAACACTGCCACCTTCCAACTTAATCCCAGCCAAGTAAGTGAGTTACAGGTTTTCTGTTTCATCTCGTGCACCACGAGATCAGGCCTATGGTGCAATTGGATTTTTCCTACCTCCACTTTTCTTCAGCAAACAACCAAAACAAACAAGCAAAACAGAGCCGAAACTGCGGGACAAGTTTTTTAGAGGTAATAAACACAGAACGTGAAGTGACAACCGCGGGGCGCACAACGCCCAAGTGCAGCCACTGCACCTTCTAACCTTGGGCACTCAGAGCAGCCGGGCGATTCCTCCGCGGGACACGGCCCTTCAGAGGTCAGTCACCTCAACCCCGTCCCGATCGTCCGCCGCCTCCCCGCAGGACTCCCGGGGGCCCAGCGCGNTCACCCTTCTGTCAGGCGAGAGCCAGAGCAAACACGGCACCGAAATTCAAGATGCAGATGGATCCTGCAGCCAGCAGTGGAGGAAGAAGACATGCTGAGGGAGGGCAAAGATGCCAGTGGGACAGAAGTGTAGATGTGTGAACTCTCCCTGGAGTCTGACTGGGGTTCGAACTAAACCTGTGAAAGAACACTATGTTAGATTTCACACAGATTAGTCTCCTTCGCCTGTGGCATCCATTATCCTTGCTTTTTTCTAGTATCAGAGAGGTGCTGGGATGGATTTGAGATAGAAGGAAGTGCATCTGTGTGGATGGAACCTTGGTACCTGCTGTTGTCTACAGGGTCTCTTCAGTTTAGCCAGCCTTTCAACTGCTGAAGAGCAATAGTTGCAAAACAGAGCCCTGCCTGTCTTACAGCAATGACACCATCTTGTGGAGTTATGCCTGCTCATTTCACCTTCCTGCACTGTTTCCCCATGTTTATAGCATGAGCTTTTAGATGAGAATGCCAGATGAGCCCTAGTGGTGCAAAAAACTCTTGCTTTAATTATACCCAGAGTTCTAATTTTTAGTGGTCAGTACTATCATTAAGACCACACTTGCATCTAAATTAATACTTGGTTGACAGGTGTGGCAAGTCACAAACATATCAGGAGGATCCTTGTTATTCTTTAAGATGTGGACTCAAGTACATTAGTTAGCATCTTGTTCCTTCTGTACTGTGTCTGATCTATTAATGAATTGGAAAATGTGTGATGTAAATGAAGGTTTCTGAGTTGGTGAGAATTAAACCTTTAATCCAGGATAGTAACAAGTATAAACACAGCAAGTCATTGCAAAGGACAGCAAATGAGGTGGTGTCTCAAATTTTATCAGCTGGCACTCAAAGTCACAGAATTGTTGGGGTTGGAAGGAACCTCTGGAAATCATCTAGTCCAACCCCCTTGCCAAGGCAGATTTACCTGAAACAGGTGACACAGGAACACATCCAGATGGGTTTTTCAGAGAGGGAGACTCCAGAACCATCCTGGGCAGCCTGCTCCAGTGCTCTGTCACCCTCAACATGAAGAAGTTCTTTCTCAAGCTGAGGCTGAACTTCTTGTATTTTAGTTTCTGTCCATAAAAGAGAAACGCTCATGTCGCCTTTGGCCTTAAGACTTCTTAGGGTCATTGTAGTGCTGGAGCATGTCCAGAGAAGGGCAACAAAGCTGGTGAAGGGCCTGGAGCACAAGTCCTGTGTGGAGTGGCTGAGAGAGCTGAGGTTGTTTAGCCTGAGGAAAAGGAGGCTCAGGGGAAGACCTTATCACTCTCAACAACTGCCTGAAAGGAGGTTGTTGCCAGGTGGGGGTCAGCCTCTTCTCCCAGAGAACCAGCGACTGGAAGAGAGGAAATGGCCTCAAGCTGTGCCAGGGAAGGTCCAGGTTGGACATCAGGAAGAATTTCTCCGTGGAACGGGTTGTTAAGCATTTGAATAGGTGGATCAGGGAAGTGGTGGAGTCAGTATCCCCCCGGGGTGTTTAAGGAAATTCTGGATGTGGCACTCAGTACCATGGTCTAGTTGACACATGGTAGTGTTCGGTCAGAGGTTGGACTCTATGATCTCAGAGGTCTTTTTCAGCCTAATTGATTCTGTGATTCTTTGGCCCTCTATCTCAACTCAATCCATTCTCTTTCCCATAGCTAGACATGATCAGACCCTTATCCTCCAAGTGTCAAAGCTTATTTCATCTGCTGCATTTAGAGAAATCTATCCATATTCAACCTTTTTATAGCATGACATACATCTTTCATTCTTTGTTCCTTTAGTTTTCTTTGTAATACCCTGAAATTTTCCTGAGAATAAAGTGCACCAAAGAAAGCTTACATGAGTTACATAAATGTTTAAATGGCTTTACAACATGGTGTTTGTCAGAACAGGTATTTTGGAGCACCCATATATTTAAGGAACAAGGCATTTAAACGTGTGTGTAAAATCATTTCCCAAAACACACTAAGCTACAAGAGCAAAAGGAGCTTTCAGTAACAGCATTTTAACTTAGTTATGTATTTGGTCAGCACAACTAAGCTAGTTAGTAGTGTGACTACTGTACCATGTCTCTGTCAGTAAGACTGAATTCTTACTTCAGAAATTTGAGGCCCACATGGAAAATAAGGAGATACATAAAGAGAAAAACTGAGGATCAAACTTAACTTAAAAGTCTTCTTTTATTACTGACAAAGATGTGTGTGTAATTCAGAGGTAGACATGTAAAAAATATGTCTCTTTTCAATAAGCTCGGCATAATAAATTTTAATGGGGACGATGCAAGATTCTAGTTATGGATAGATGTCATTAAAGGATTTAATGCAGTTTTTTGCAATGTTAATTCAAATTGGCCTTTATCCAAATGCTGGTCAATGGATTGAAATGTTCAAGAAAATGTAATGATTTATGGCATTATATTAAGATTTATGGCAGAAATGTATGATGGTGCATCACAAGGAAAAGGATAAGCTTTTTTTTATAGGATAAGCTTAAGAATAGATGAGCAACTGGTACTCAAAGCTATGGGTTTGACTGGTGACCACTGAAAACTTATTCCTTTACTTATCTCCCCTGTCACCTTCATCTCAGTGCTAAAATAGAGTGGGATTCTTTCTGTCTAGAAGTCCATGCAAGTGTCTGTGCCTGAAGATACCAGGTCCATTGCTGAAGGTATGCAACCCCGGCTCAGAATTCTGAGGAAAATGCTAAGTTGAAGGGGGAAAAAAAAAAGCTGTCAGAAAGTCTGAAGAAGAGATTCATGTGAGATGAGAAAGCTGGAATTGCCGACAGTGTAAGACAAGAGAAAGCACTGGCATGGGCAAGTATGAAATGATCAAGAAAAAACAGTGTGTCAGAGGGAGGCATGCCTGTGGCTGTGCTCCAGGGAGTGTAGGGCCTGCCCTTTCTCCTTCCTGACTTTTGCCTGCCTGGCTAGCAGAGACTCTGCTTATGTCTTATAAAAGGTGGTGAGCACATTAATGCCTAACCTAGTAGTGATCGTTTGGGTGTGATAACAAATAAATAGCTTTTATACATCTGAGTATATCCTGCTCGCGGAATCACTTTGTGCGTGGCTAAGGTGTCTGAAAAGGGGCACAAAGAGGAATGATTACAGGACACAAAAGTTGACAGATAAAGCATTTGTGGGAATTGTACCCCCAAAAAGTCAGCTCAAAAGAAGAAGTGTTCTCCCAGATAAAAAAAAAAGAAGATGGTTTTGGAGGGAGACTGGTGACCCTTGATCTGGCCAAGGAGTCAAGCAGAAATTTAAAGGAAAATATTTTCTAGCAAACAAGGAAAACCACAAAACAAAACAAAGGTTTAATATTACCAAGGGATTCATTCGGGAAAAATAATCAATGAAAAAACTCCAAGGAATCATTGTAAATCTGCAAATATAAAGCAGATTTTTGTCATATGTTGAAAATCATCTTTAGAAATTTCCTAGTAATCTTATGACCTGTTGAACACAATGTGGGAATAATTGATGAAATTGGGAACAATCACAGCAGGGGTAGTGGGTTTGCATTTTTGTTCTTTTTTTTTTCTCTTCTGTTTTTACTTGACTTTATCACAGCTGAAACCACAGATCTAATTGACAATGAATATTTTTTTCAGGCAATCTAGAATTGCTCTTGTTTCTTTAATAGCCCCCAAATAAAGGGGAGTTTTGCATCCTGAAGGTATGTATGGTATTTGATATTAAGAGTTATTTTCCATATATGTCCATATAGTTCATAAAAGGCTCAGCATTTTTTTTCCTTGTTTCTTCTCATATAACCAGACAGTTTGATATTTTCCCTCTCAGTTTTTGACATCTTGGGTGGGATTTGTCAAAGGAATGCACGCGTGGGATACAGTCTAGACATGGGTATTTGAACTAGTCATTCTAAGCTGCTTCAATGGTCAACGAAGAGAAAAAGACATTTTTGGAAAGGAATTATTTTCAACATAGAGTACACTTTTGAAATATGTTAGATGCATCATTCTCTAAAACTGCTTATTTTTCTTTATTGACATTGAGGAAGGTCGGAGAAGACCACCTCAGAGGTAAATGATTGAAGTTTTGCAAAAGGAGCCTCTGTCCTGGCAAGAGTGTAGACTCTCTTGGCTGCCAAATGCTGAGTCTGCCATCACTTGAAATGCTGAGGTGAGATGAATTACTGTCTGGAATCCAGAGAGCAAAACCTGAAACCATCCATTAAACAGAAAACTCAGTCAGAAAATGGACACTGTAGAAGGGGAATGGCTCAGTGCTTTTAAATCACTCCATCTGCTCACAATTTGTCTCATTTCATTTCCTAACACATGATTTAAAGTGTCTACTTTTGCATTTCATCTTTTTCCTCTTGTCACAGCCTTTGTGGATGCCTGTGTTCAGGTTCACAGCTGCCATGCCCATGAAGAGGCTGCCCAAAAAATGTGGATGCTCCATCCCTGGAACTGTTCAAGGCCAGTTTGGTTGGGGCCCTGAGCAGTGGAAGCTGTTCCTGCCTAGGGCAGGGGGGGTGGAACTAGATGGTCTTTAAGGTCTCTTGCAACCCAAACCATTCTATGATTCTGTGATTTTGTTCCTCTGAATATCCTTTTTGAGATGTTGGTTTGTTGTTTCTTCTGTTACATACAAGCTACTGAGGTTCAGCACAGGAATGAGAAGAGGTATATTTGTAAACAGTGAGAGGACCTAATCATCAGTATTGATGTGTAGGCTACTATTTCTTTCCAAGGTCTAGTTTGATATGCAGAAAGTTAAGTTTTTTTTGCATATTTCACAGTCCCTAATACTCCAGGTTTAGGAGATGCATAAGTTACTACATTTTTGCCTGATTTCCTATGAAATTTTTTTCCCGCAGTCCTGTACCTACTTTGCAGAAGTAATTTTTATGTGGCTTGGTAAAGATTTCAAAATCTTTATACTATTGATAACTTCCCTGTATTGCACAAAGTATTGTAGATTCAGTTACGAGGAGTTAATATTTTTCATGTAGTTTTATTTTAATCTTCTTGCAATCTCTCCTCTTTTGAGCTGTTATCTCACCTTTCCATTGTTTTACCTTGCCTTCTTTATATTTTACATGTTAAAACTATTGAAAATATGTACAATAGCAATGATAATAGCTGTGCTTACAGCATATCTGTGTATAAGTATTTCCCATACATCCACTACATTTAGCATGAGACATTTCTAAAAATAGTGCTGTTTGTAACAACATTTGTCTTTTGGTGACTCATTAAGCAAATCATCACTCAGGTTTTTTGTAATATGCCTGCTGTCAATTTATTAGTCTTTGTTAAGCTTTTGTCCACATAGGAACAGTAAAGAAAATTAATCTAAATAAACTAATGGTGTGAGTATAGAGTGAATTAGTTAGGCCCCATTAATTCTTTGTAGCTACTGATTCAGAATCAAAAAGGTCATAGCTGAGTTTGTAGACATAAAAAATGTTTGGATATTAAAATAGAGCTCTCAAGACATATTAAAGCATTTTCATCTTTGTTTTCTATTTCTATGCATAAAAAGGTAAAAAAAACAGGTAAGACTTTGATTCCTGTACTTAGATGGGAATTTGATCTTTGAAAAAAATGCAAAAAAAAGTAATTGAGGTAAAAGACAGACTCTTGAGTAAGGACATAAATGATTGCTTCAGCTGTTTTGGGGGAGATTTTTAATCTTCCTATGACCTATTATTTCCCCTGCATGTAGGGGAAGCTCCCCTTCAGCTTTGTATTTCCATTTGGCAATATGTGATGAGTCCACACAGCCTCAAAGGGCTCACAAATTGTATTCAGCAACTGATGGGACTGTCCACTCTTCACCACCTAACACACCTCAAGAGCACATAATCTCTTTCTACTCTCTGCAGATACTAATAATTACACTGTTCTTGACATTTAACTGAAATGTCTTCTTTTCTGTCTGTGACAGCACGAGACTGCAAGAAGAAAGGTATTTGTTGATTTACCTTGACAAAATATTCTTTTTTATCTAAAAATAACCTGTTCACAGGAAATTGCGGCAAGTTCAGTGCAAGATGAGAAAAATGACTGAGCAGGGCAATAGAAAAGGACTTTGAGCAACTGAATAAGAATTTCTGTAGACAGGAGGCAAGAGAAGACAAAATTATCTCATTACCAATTAATATTTTGATCTGTTTTGGCATGTTTAGTGTTGGGTAATTTTTTAAAATATCAGATTTGTCTGTTCTGAATTCTGCTGTGGCTCCACTGCTGCTTCAACTCTATATTTCACTTCATATTTTATTCTTTTGTATTTTAACTTTAATAGCTAATATAATCTCCCTCACTGTAAAATGTGTAAAGGACATTATTGTATTGATAATTGACAGTATCATTAAAAGCTATTGAACAACATTTGCATAAGGCAAAAACTTGTTAATTGAAGCTTTTTTTTACATTACTATAGTACATAAAAGTCAGATTTGATTTGTACTCTATGATAGAGTGAAGCCATAAATAGGATGAGTTTGCATTACTTTTCCTATCTTAGGAATCTACCACCAGTCTCGTAGAATGACTGCACTTTTATACTAATTATGTGGTTAAATTACTCGAAGTTTTAGTAATCAACACGTGCATAAATACAATGTAGTCATATAAAAAATAGTCTAAAAAGAGGGCAAAGTAGATGTGACATTTCAGTCCTTCAAAGCAACCTGCCTGAAGTTCGTGTGCTGAATGATTTGTGTATATCCTCGCCCAACCAGAACCCCAAGATAATAACCATTACCAGACTTAAAGAAATTTAGTGATGTACTGAAGTCAGACAAAAAAAAATTTGTGAAATATCAAAAGTTTAGTAATGTTTACTTTAAACTACCTTATGTCTCAAAAAATGGAAAATTGAATCTGCTGCTCTGAAATATCTTTGCTAATCAAGACTGCTGTAGTAATATTTTCTGACAGATTTCACTGAATTTTCATGAGAGGTAAGGGTGAACTAAGTGATTATTTTGATAATTCTGTCTACCAGGGGATCAAGATTTATAGACAGGGATTTTGAGAAAATGTTATCCAGTTTTCTGCCTGACTTAGTATATCCTGAAACAAGTGGGAAGCTTCCTGCTGGGGAATATAGGGATGATGAAAGTACGACAGTTTAAATCAGAATTGTATGAAAAGGATAAAAGAACATTCTGCTTCCATGAATTAACTTATGTTGTTTTGGTATTGTTTTATAAATATTTATAGGATGTGAATTTTAGACATAAAAATTCATGCTTAGTCATATTATTTTTCATCGCCTTTATGTGAGTTTGATATGTGAATTCAATTCAGTAGATATTTGAATAGCTTAGCTCCAACAGAAACTGTGGAAATATACCTATCCTGAAATAGCTAAGTGATGAAAAGCTCATCTGAGTTGAAATCTGTTCCAGATGAGGCAGAGCTGCTTATAGAATGAAGACCATTATCTAAATATGAAGTCACTTGGTGGGAGGCCACTCTATACTACCAGAAATGCCATCCTGAGAATTTTTTCTAAGAACTCTTCATTTAAATGGTTTTGCTCCTGTAGGTAAAAAAGAATTGTTTGAGAAGTTCTGATGTCTTTGCATGTCAATGCTGTCTGACTATAATTTCTTGCTGTGTATCCTCAGGAGCCTTTGCACCAGCTTCATAGATAATGCATAGGGAATATCACAGAGTTTTCCACTGTGGTGCGGGGAAAGGGTCAAGACTTCCTGTATCCAGGTTTCATGTAGCAGCAAGCGGCAGGAGCTGCCATCAAATGTCTCTGACTCTGCTTGTTTGGAATCCTAAGAAGGAGCAGTAGGGTCTGCCCGTGAGCTAGGACTTTTCAGTTCTCAGCCCAGACCCTTTTCATACCAGGGCAGGGCTTGTCACTTCTGTAAAGCCTGGGGGAGACCGGAGAACTTTGAGAACAATAGAATAATTTCAGAGTGCAGGAATTCTTACAGGTGAAACCAAACTAAAAATATTTCTTTTCTTAAAAGCACACTTAAAAATATCACAGTACTTTCAGTACAATTTAGTATAACAGCTTTTAAATGCCATAGATAGTTCCTGGTGACTTTTGACATCAATGTGTTCTAAGTGCATGATTTCTGAATATGGCTGAATGTTGGGATATTTTGCTCTGAGTAACTGGCTGTCATCCTTTTTAATATGTTTTCACATTTGATAGTAATCCAATTTCCAACTTTTTGCCTGAAATGTTGTAACCTGGACGAGACCTTCATGGACAGAGGGAGTGATACCTCTCTGTTTAAATCAGTGTATACCCTGACTGATGTTTTGATAGGAGTTAAACCATCTAAAAGGAATAGCATTTTCCGGTTGATGTTTATTTACAATTTCATAGTTGTCTTCATCTGTATCAAGACACACTTACTGGTTTGAGTAGCTTTGTTTATGACAGTCCCATGTTCAGATTATATGTATGCAACTGGAAGTTTCTTAAGTGCAAGTTGTCAGATACTGAAACTCTGTAAATTCATCATGTGGCCATACAGGCTTTGCACTACAAAAAGGTTAAGTTTGTTCAGCAAAAATCTGTGCCATTCTTGCAACTACCTGGGGCAAAAATCTTGGTTTTTTGCATTACCTTTTTTACTAAAAGTAATATTAGCACTTTTCTGTTTGGGCTTTTTTGCTACAAAAGGATTTTGCTTATCATCCTTTAAAGCCTGATTTATTACATTTTAAATTAAAATTAACAGACTGTATTTTGACAGTTTCTGGATATTTATGCTTTCCAATCTGGTGAATCCAGGAGGAAATAATTTTTATCTTATAATCTTGAATTGTACAAAATTAAGAAATTTGCATATTTTTTACTCAATCAGTGAGTTACAAAAGTCCTCAAATGGGATAACCCTCTACAATTTTATCCTGCTTCTGGAATAGCTCAAACTGTGTGGTAATGTTCTTGGGATAAATTCCCAAGATATGCAGGTTTGCATATCTCCATTGTATTTTCCTTTTCCGTAGAATTAATCTCTGCCTGCCTGATTTCTAATGTGTAGAATGGAAAAACTTTTATGACACTATGAGTTTTAAGGACAAAAGAGAACCAAACTTTGAAGAAAACCAGAACTGAGATTAAGTTGTAACATTTAATAAGTGGATGTCTAAAAAAATTCTCCCTTAATAAGAAGGTCGGCTAAGAGCAGAAATAACAGCATTTATTTAATTTTTGATGTCAGAAGTTGATCTGGGTATGATATAGTGTAAGGCTGGAGTAGAAGGAAGGAAAGCGGGTTTACTTGAACATATGACCTCAGGGCTACATCACTGGATGTTCTGAAAGGGTGTAACTGTGCATAACCCTTAGTGAAGTTTCAGTTTTCTCTGTTTTTCTATTTAGAATTAAAAATGTGTGTAATTATAAATTAAGCCAAGGAAATATTAACATGGAACTAGATTTCTAATTTTTAAGAAATTAACAAATTCCAAAGGGCAAATGCTCTTTTATCAGACTAGAGCAAGAGTTGTTCTTATGCCAGTTATTATTTTATAGCTGCTCAGTCTCGATATTCTGTATTTATAAAGCTGGAATGAAACATTTTCTTAAGTGTTTGATTAATTTTTAGCATTTTCAGTCAGAAAGAATGGATAGATGCCTTTAGTCTAATTTCACTCAGATGTGCTGCATTTTTTTTGCTGTTTTTTTAAGAAATGTAGTTAAGCGTCTTTCCTCTTTCAGCTAATGAAATGAAACAGCTCTTGAGCTGTTTGTAAGCAACAAATCAACACATATGACTATTTCAGCTGTGCCATTTCTGTTGTCAGTATGTTGTAATTGCTTCATGCAGCTTCTATTTAACATGCTTGCAGAGTTTAACAAGGTAGGAAACATGACACTTAGCTAATACAATCAAATATTACCAGCCAACGACTGTGAAATCTCCTTGCTTTCTCTTTTTATGACATACTTCCTTAATCAAGCTTCTAGTCTGTGAATAATTTCCACAAGTCCTTCAAACTACCTAATTTTAACAGTGCACTTGGGATAGACCAGCACTCACTCTAATCACACCACTATAGCTGCTGCTGAGGGGTACCAGGCCCCTCCCAGGTGTCAGAGATTCATGTTCTCTCCTCAGTCTTTCTCATTGTCTGCTACATGCTCCCTCTCTGAAACCTGTCAAAGAAGGATGAGCATCCATTATTTGTCAAAATATCTTCTGCAGGATAATGGTAATCACATAGCCAGTGGGTTTTCCTTTGTCTCCTGTTTTCTACATTATGAGTTGATTTTGTTGTTTTGGGGTTTTTTTTGGTTTGGGGTTTTTTTCTGTGATTCAAACAATATTTTGCATTTAGCAAGGGTTTTGGATATCATGAGTTTGTCAGATGAGATGCTTCCTCAAGGGGCTAAAAGAAAATGCCATGGAGAAACAGAGGATCTGTTATACCTGCAGGGGGCATTGCAATACAAAGAAAGGAGCAATGAAAGCTTCCAACCAACTTGTCCGATAACATTTTATGACATTCGACTGCCGGGTCTGGACTTTTTTTTGTCTTCTCTTTCAAAAAGTGTCAAGTTGTTTTGAAGATATTAATGAAATTTTTTCCTAGTGGTTTTGAACAAAGTTTTAAATTACATTTGGAAGGTTATTTTTCAGTGTTTTTGCACTTACTGATAACTGATGAGGAGCATTGGGATAATGGTATTAAAATGGGACATAAAATGCCAGTAATTTTTTCTGTAGTATAGAAAAAGAGTTTGCAAATGATCCATCAATAACTTTTTAACTTTTTCACTAGTTTAATGAGTCTAATTAATCTTTAAATATTATGAATTTTTTTTTGTACCTGTAATTTTATTTATTAAAGGCAATGAGTCATGGCATTCAAGGTGGCCAGAAATTCTTATATAGAATCTTATCTACTGTGTTATGCACGTGTATGAGAGTGATCTTGGGTATCTTGTTGTTCCTCATAAAATTCATTAAATATATCTTTCATGAAGTCTTGTCTGTAGTAGATTTTTATAGTTTTATAATCTATGCTGAGTGCAAACAAGCTGATGTGTAACTTTTGTGTATCATTTGCTTCACAAATGATAGATGGACACTTATAGATATAAACATTGGGAGGTATGGAATCACTCCTAAGAGAAAATATGTACATATATTTCTTTATACAGAAGAATATGATTTCCTTTGTCAACAATACCTCAACCTTTCTCTTCTTCTCAATTATGGAAAATCTTTCTCCTTAGAAGCAGCCAAAAAAAGCGGTATCTGTCAGCAAAAAAGGAAGGTGACCAGACTTGAGAGCTGTCACTGGGAGGAAAAAGATGATTAGATGGAGTTACTAACCATTTATAAGGAAAAGACTAGCCAAATTGTCAAGTACAGTAGGATGGCTGTTTTTGTAACTGCATGGTTGACAGTTGTTCTATGCAATTTCTGCTTTTTTTACTCCCTTTCACTCCTAAAGTGACATTTTTTTGTGTTTCTTCCCTTCTCCCACTAGCAGTCATGTTGTAATGAATTACAAGGTTTAGTTGCAATGTGATTTATGATAGCAAACTGTTATTTTTTCAAAATGAAGTCAGTGATCTTTTCAAATTTCTTTGCGTTCCATTATACCTGGGGAAAATGAAAGACCATTTTTTTGGTAAAGTATTCGTACATTAGAGGCTTAGCTGAGAAGACATCATTTTATTTCCAGGATTTATCATCAAAGTGCTTGTGAACAGTACTGATCTGTTGGCTGCTTCTTTGTAGTCTTACAGATTTGACACCATGTTCTGGATATTCTGCATTTTCTGATAGATTCCCTGCATTGCAATAAGCATTGTTTTCTTGCAGCAGATCCTTATCTCCAACTTTGTCAAAATTGAGTTCAAGGCCATTAGCATCCACTTACTATATTTTTTCCTGCATTAGTGTTTCAGTACTTTTATTGCTCTTTCTGTCACATTGTAAACAAGAAAACAGTGATCTAATTTTTACCATTTTCTTCTCACTTTGACATTGTTCTAGGGAAAAAAAAACCTCAGCATTGGAGTTGAATTACTCTTAGGCATGGCAAACGGCTCTAGTTTCATATAGTCACCTCAAAAAGGAAAATGCTTTATCCGCACTAATAAGGTGACATTATCTATTTCAGATGTGCATTTAATTTATACAAATTTCTTAACTGACATAACTTCCACATTTTTAAGCCAGTTGTGGAATTTTCTTACAGATTTCCTCACAAGTTTATTCAAGCAAGGCTGTATTCTATGTGTAAGTACTTTACTTAGTCATCTGTATTACATTAATAGCACTCTAGAATGAAAGCAGATGTATTTTCTTTATTCTTAACAGAGCAGCTGATAATTCTCTTAGCTGTAATTCTCATAGTTGTAAATGCTATGATGATCAAAAATAGGTTTTTATGATTATTTTTGAGGTATCAGTTCCAAAATGAGAAAAATGAGGAAGTATCTCAATAACATTCATCAAATAAAAGCTAATCAAATAGTGAACAATATGAAACAGTTTAATTCTTAATTAGTTAAAGATTTGCTTGCTTCATCTGGGCATCACTTGTTATTGATGCAATAATGTTTATGCTTGGGAGGGCACAGATACTGCTGTTCCTTCAGATGACAGAGAGAAGAGTCATCACCTCTTGACACATATTTGTTATAGTTTCCCTTTTGGCCTAGGAAGTGTTAAAGGTCAGGACTCTGGCATTCAGACTGAATCCCAAGAATTCATACTTGAAATTTTGACTTAAAATACATTTTCCACATTTACCACAATTTGAAAACCTTTGCAAGAGTTATGTGAATAAGATAATTAGTTCTTTCTTCATAGAGAAATTACAAAATCCAAAAGCATAGAAATTTATGCACTAGAAGACTGCACATATGCATCTGCTTATTTCCATTTTGTACAGTTTTGAGGGGTTTTAGCTACTATTTTCTCCTTCCATAACAAAAGGCTGACAAAGATATATCAAAAAGTGGTACAATAAAAGTGAAGACAGAAAATTTGTTTCTTGATATCAACAGTGTTTACTTGTAAGTTACATAACAAATTCTTCAATAATGAATTTCTTTTGCTAGGAAAACATGTATTTCAAAGGTACACAGGTCAGGAAGGATGCTTGGCTTGGGACAGTGAAAAAGTCATTCCTTTATTACTGAAAGCAAAAGGAATCTGAAAGCTGATCAAGCTGAAGTTATAAAATCATCATGTTCTTGGTTAGCCATAAAATATTTGATCACTTGATGTGGAGCCAGATATGTGCCTTCCTTGCCCTAGTCACAGGTGGTAAATACACAAAGGCAGCTGTGGATTTAATTTTCTAGTGATAAGTGGTTTGTTACTCCTGGATATTGCTCTTGTATCATGTATACATAGAATAACAATGTCAGACAGAAACTTTGGGAAGAGTTGGCTAAGTTTATAAACCTGGAGTTAACCAGATTAAACTGGTTTTGTTTGAATAGCTAAAATTGCCCCGTCTTAATACTGCCGGGATTCTGGGACATATTCTTTAGTACCATCACACAGAAAGATCTCTTGCATTCAAAAATTGTCTTTGTTCTCTCAGATGAGACTCAGCTATGAATCTTATTGCCGTTGTTTCAAACACCTTATTTAACAATTTTCATACCATCGCTATTGCCAAGGACCCAAGAATTTGCCACAGTGGAGAAAACTGATTTTCTGTAGTGTTTGTTAGGGACAGCACCTTGAAATGTCTTGGTGGTAATCACAACCTGGTCAGATCCTTAGTTCTGCTAGTTTTCCACATGCTGTGGAAGGTAGCTTTCATTCCCAAGGTAGGGACTTAGCAACTCCTGTTTCTTTTCTTCATTTTTTGTGAGAATTCAAGACAGACTTGATGCTGGAAAAGGGACTCTTTGTGCCTTCACCCAGACTCAGCACACTGAGTTTATTACTTCCTTGTTACGCTGCATTGCACTAGGTGGTGGTGGAAGCCAAAAGAATATCTCTATCTCCATTTGTTATTATAAAATAGCCTAGTAACTTGGCTGAAGAGAAAGAACATATATAAAAAGAGCATTTTACACCCACAAACTTTCTGCTGAAAGATTTCCTGTTGTTTTTGTAAATTGTCAATAGAAGAGGTCTTCAGGTTGTGATAAAGTTCAGAGGACTGTACATGTGACTGAGCACTGGAACAGGCTGCCCAAAGAGATGGAGTCTTCCTTACTGTAGATATCCAGGAACTGTCTGGATTCAATTCTGTTCAATGTTCAAGATGACTCTGCTAGAGCAAGGAGGTTGGACCAGATGATCCACTGTGGTCCCTTCCAACCTTACCAATTCTGTGATTTTTTGACCTGGCATGAGGAAAGGTGAGAACTACCAAAGGCTTGACAGGGTTAGGACATGTCAGATCATGAGAAATAGAGAAATTCTTTCTTCATCCTAGTCTCTAAGCCAGGCATGGAAGCAAGGAAATTAATCTTTCAAATGATTCTCAAGCATATAATTGTTACCACTCTCTTGGTGAAAGATTTTATTTTGTAGTTTGGTGCTGATGAGAGAGACAAGTATAGATGTTCCTGGCAGGCCAGGACCTGGTATCTTAGACCACAACAGAAGGTAACCCCAGACTGCACAGTTTTGACTAATCATTTCTAGGCAGCTAAGCCCCGCAGTCCATCAAATTCTCTCTCATTCAAGGGGAATAAATAGTGTATCCATTTTTTTTATTATACATATATTTTTAAAAGAATCTTCATTAATTTCTCTGCTCTTCTTTTCAGTTTTCATTTAATCCATTCCTTAGTGTACATAAACAGGATCCTTTCTCCCAGATGGAGTATTCCCTGCTGAAAGAGCCTACTGCCATGGTGCATAGTAGTGGAAATGCTTCAGAGGATCAGGTACAGGTCGAAGCGCCTACAAAGTACTTCCAGGAAATCTCAGAGGTTGTGTTTGGTCAATCACTTTTCAAGGTAGTAGTGATTCCTCCATTCCACCAGTAAAAGAAAGAGTAATTTGTAACCAGAAAGTTGAAGTGTATATTGCAAGGAGATTTCATACTTTGATATGAGACATGTAGTCCTCTCTCTTAAAAGTATAGCTAGATACTTCATAAGATGAAAAAGAGATTTCTCCTGTTCCTGGAATATGTAGTCCCTTATTGGCCTTAAGAGCCTACTCTAGAAGGAGAATTAATTATGATCACATTTCCGAAACACATTCTTCAAACTTATAAAACTGTAACAGCTTTGTAGTATTTGTCTTGCATGCTAAGAATTTATGTACTATGAACTGGTGACAATTTTCATTAAAAAAAGAGCTGGCTTATGACAGGTGTATTATGAATAATTTTGCCTGTCAATGACTTGATCTTATATTTTAAAACTGCAAATATTTCCTCAGACCGTGAGGAACAGACACAGAGGAACACAGTCAGTTTGTGACTGTTGAGTAGGAATAGGGTATTCAGAAAAACAGGATGATCAACATTCACATATTTACATGAATGATGTCATCTTTCCAATCTAATTTTCAGGAAGACTTTCTCTTCAGAAAGGAGTTAAAGCTTACTGATTACTGGAGACAGACATTTTGGCAGTCTCAACTCATAAAAAGCATTTCTTAAGGATAAAATAGTAGAAATAGCAAAAGTAGTTGCATTACTTTGGGTTGAAATGAAGAAAAAAATCCTTATTTTTGAATTGTACAATTCATGTTATAAAAATATTTTACACACCACAATTAATTTACAGAAGGGTTAGTTTCTTTGCATTGCCTAACTTTCTAAAAGACTTCTCAGGATAATGGTCTTTATTAATGTTGAACACATATCATACATACATGAAAGACGAGAAAGAAACTTCCAGTTAGGATATGACTGATTAAATTTGGAAGGTGTATGAAGTGTAATGGCATTTTTTCTCTGAGATTACTTTCACAAAATAAAAGATACCATGCTGTTCCAGAGATCTGAAGTTCTTATGGACATTTAGGCCTTTATAGGCTTTGCTATTGAACCAAGTGAAACTGTGGAAGTTTTGAAATGTATTAAGGACTTAAGACTTCCGTATTCAAGTAACACTGACCTTTCAATTGGCTGCCACACGACAAGAATTTTTTGTCATTTTAAACTTGTGGTCATATCCTTACCACTATTTCAGCTCAACATAAACAATGTTGATAAATAAAATCTGCATCTGGCAGCTGTAATTTAACATGAATGGTGTTGAGAACCCCTATATCCGCCTCAAGTCTTTTTCCAAAGTGCTGTCTTGGATTCTCAAGGCAATATCATGTGCAATAACTTTCGTCCTCGAGAAAGCAGGAAGTCATCTGGCTGCTGTCAGAGAACCCCACAGAGATTGAGGCAACTGTTCTCTCTTATCTGTGTTTAGTTACCTGAAACACCCCAAATAATCAATTCCTGTTGTCAAAAGACACACTCCCTCAGTTTCTTTTCCTAACAGGTTTTATGGTTAGGAAGCAGCCAAGGGAAGTAACCAGGAGCTGAGGGTGGAAACAGCAAGTCTGGGCCCTTCATTATGAGAGCCGTATCCCACAACACCCAGTGGGGAAGCAGAGCTGGGAGTGGTATGGTGACCACAACCAGTCCAGAGCTGTGCGTCCATCCAGCACGTCCAGGTTGGTTGAGACTTTGTTGACATCCTGATGTTGCCGAAGAGCTAATCCATTTGAAATATGTGAATGTGTGATACATGAGCCCTAGTTTAAGTGAAGTTGATGGACTCTAAGGGTGGACTTCACTGTGCAGGAACCCCCCAAATTCTCATGCCCTCATGACCTGCAGCCACTCATGCACCGCGGCTGTTCTTGGGAACGTTTCACAGATTTAGCAGCCGTACTCTTCAGGTTGGTAGCTCTTTTTTCTCATGACCCATCGACCTTTGGGTCCTCATGCGTTGTGAGTATCCATGGGAACTTGATAGGCTGTTATCCTCACACAACACTTGCCCTAGAAGATTTCTCTGAGTACTGTTGAGCAGTACAATGTGTCCAGCACTGAAGATTGACTTACCTTCCAAAATAGAATTATGTGACAACGATAGGATTAATTTTATCTTGTCTAATAAATTGATGATATAAGATGAACTTAAGGCAATCCATATCCTAGAAGTCTGATGTTCTCTTAAGCAATGTTAAAGATCCCTGTTTATCTCCCAAGAAAGGAAAAAAATAAATTAGCTTTCACTTTGGAAGAAAGAAGACTCCTCAGCGTATTATCAAAAGATGAAAAGAAGAAAATAATTTGCTTCCTTTCCCGTTTTTCAACCATCTTAGTGAATACTATGACATGGGAAATGAGCCGTACTACACTTTCAATTAACTTTTGTGAAGAGATATTACTGTCTTGGGGATGTTTAAGAGTTTTAAAGAAATAATAAAACATTTTTTACACTAATTCTGTGAGAAATACCATTTCTACTGTCTATAGTAAAGCCATTTTAAGAGCTGCTTTTCATTAAGCATTTATGCTATCTGCAAATTGTTGTAGGTTTTGTTCATCATCTCCATTTCACTGCTTATTTTCGCTCCTGCAGCATTAATTATAGACCGAAATATCCATATAATGTAACTATGGTAACGCAAAAATGACTTGTTTGGGATTATTGACCATGATATGTAGATGTTAGCTTTACTGTTTCTTCCCTTCCACTTGTAGAAAAGGTTTTGAATGTTATCAGTGCTGTTTCTTTACCCTGGTTATTATGGAACGTATAAATTTAAGCTCCTCTTTATGGCCCATGTGCTGTTGCACACAAGCTAATGCTATTACCAGCAGATATATTTTCACACATTCTCTTACTTCAACAGACAAAATATTAGATTTATGTTTACAAGACAAAAGCTCTGTGTGTTTGATTAGGCAAGAGAATTAAAGATAAGATTGTATTCTTCAGTGCTATATCCTGCAATGTTGCAACATCTGTTGCCACTGGCTTCTCAGTGTAGGAAAATACGTGTGGTTTTGTGAAACCTACTTTTTTTCAGAGAGAAAGTCTAAAAATGAAGAACACCTTCTATTTGAGAATACTGATAGTTTTATAGTGTTTTAGTTGCCTTTAGCAAAAAGAACTCTGAAGCTCTGAATCTGAAGAAAAAGCATTTTGTGAAATATTAATTGTAGAAAAAACATCTTAGACATTGTTTTTAATTTCAAAGTTGTTTGGTTTCCTACCACTTCAGTGTTGCATATGGAATCTTTCATCTAGCTTCTGATCTTGAATGTTCATTGTGTTAAAGACAGGTAGTAGCTGTCCTTTAAGATTGTCAGCGTCCACAAAAAAAATGAGGTCCAGTCTCTTCAGGAAAATGAAGGGGATAGAAAACACAGATACTTGAAAATGTTGTTCCAGATTATGCTGTCCTGATCCCGTATTCAGTTTCTCTGAGCAGCAAAAATTATTTAGGTGCTAGTGTCTGCGGAATCTGGTCCATCAGGTACAGTGAGAATTTTCTACCACTTTTCATTGTAAACAGGAATGCGTAAGAGGAAGAGTTGGGAGGATTGGTGTGAGCATGAAGACAAATTGAAGGAGAGCTATACAGTAGAGATCCAAAGCCTAAAGCCAGTGGGTATAAATCCACCATGTGCAGTGCAATTACCATGAATGACACCAATGCAAGTTTTCTGGTTTTACTTTTAGGCTGTACAAGGTGAAAGTGGTTGAAAAAATTCAGGTTCTGCATATTTTTGTGGTTATCATTTAAATTTCTGTTCTTCTTGGATTTTCATTAATATTGAACTTATTTTCCTCATATAAATGTTAGTTTTTCAATGTTCAGGACAGTAAAGTTGCCTAAGAAGCTTTAAAAGATGATTTTATTAAATATTTAATGTCTCTGTCAGCCATCCTAATATATTGCTAATAGGAGGCTATTACATGGCTGAGATGTTCCATTTTAAATTCTTGTTTGTTACTCTGATAGACCCAAATCAACCTTTGGTTATTCAAGTAATTTCTCTTGTTTGTGATTTAAATACTTAAAAAAAATAAGGTGTTGTTGCTTGAACTGATTACTGAGGAATAATTCATCAAATGGAGCAAAAACATTCATTAAAAATAGTTGAGCTACTTTAATCTATAATCATACTCTAACTCCTGGTGTGTTAAAAACTGTTTAAACCAATAAAATACAAGTTTCTTAAGTAACTGTTTCAATTAAGTGTTAACAGTCAATGGCTGCCAAGTGGGAAAACTGTGAATGTGATCAGACACTGTCTCAGGCCTAATAAAGCTTCAAAGGCTAACCACATTATTGAAGTGATGAGGTGTTTAGACTTTAAAGCCTCACTCACAGCCTTCACCATCAGTCTCTGTATTAGATTTCTAATGGACCTTTCTGTACAAAAGGACTGAGGAAGCCAGGTCTAAAAAAACATTAGTAAGAAGTAGGTAAGGGAGAGATCAAAATAGAAGTGGTTTAATCAGAATTATGTGGACTACAGATTAATTTTTATATGAAATATGATTATTTATACCAAAGAAAAGAAGAAGAACATTATAAGAACATTTGAAAATAAAGCATTGTTTTGTAAGTTCTAAGGAAATCAATCATTTCATTAATGGTTGCTACTCTGGCAGCTCTTAACATAGAACAAGCTCATCAGAAGCTTTGCCAGATAACCTCTGGCTCTTCTCAGGGATTTTTTAAAAACATGCATAAATTACATTTCATGTGCAACTCTGACAGTCAAACACAAACAGTACAAATCTATAGCTACTGCTTGCTAATTTGGTAGACTTTTTCACTGACAATTTAGCAAATTATGAAATTGCAGTAAAAGTGTGTTCCATGTTGAAGTTGTTCAAAGTTCCCTTTAACTGCTTCTCACAGAAGATTTTGTACTAAAGAAAACTTCAAACAAGATTTTAAAGAAATCAAGAGGCTGTTTCTATGTTAGACAATTCAGAAATATTATGTTTCCAGTTCTCAATTTTTTTTCTCAGTTACCATTCCACACATAGTTGGGTTTAAAAGTAATTTACTGAGTAATCATTACTGTGTTAAAAGGGTGGGGATCACATACCTGAGATAATTTTAGATTATACCTCCTTTATTATTAATCGTAACAAAGCAAGCAAATAATTCAGGATAGGCTAAAAACTCATCAGATTCAATTTAGCTTCACTCAGTGTTTCAACCATTTTAATTGTTGAAAAAGCAGAGTGAAATAGCAAATACTGGTCTACAGGATCAGTTCACATCTGACGTGTAATTCTGCTTGCCATTTGGTGGGAGTCAATAAAGCTGTCAGGATTGTTAAGAGACAGAGAGCCTGGAATAAATATAAAAGGAGTTACTAAGTCTATTTGAAAAGATGTGTGAGTGGTTTGGTTGAGTAGCAGGACTGAAAGGTTCTTCTGAGTAGAGGTTCTTGCTCAGAGAATGTGGTGGAGAAGGGCCTGACCCTGAGAAGTTGTTCTGGCAAAGAGGGACATGGTGCGGGCCAGCATCTACTTGCAGGTTCTGGACTTAGAAAATGGAAGAGGAGCAGGCAAGAGACAGAAAAAATATGCATATTTTAGAATGTGCTATAGGCCTGCTAATGCAAGAAAATCTGTCTATTCAAAGTTGTTATCACACATTTTCTTTGACAAATTTGGCCCACTTGGCTACTTTCCCAGGTGACCTCAGCAATTTTGTTGCAAATCTGGTTTTACATATCCTCCATTTCAGTTCTTCCCAATGGTTGTCTTTTATATTGACTATCTTACAATCGGGTTAGCCACACGCATTTCTTGACTGATCTGATAGCAGGAATATACTCACTCCCACTCAAGAGAATAAGGTGTTAATATATATATAGTATAAAACACAGATCAAGAGCCATAAGCAGGAATCAGTCTGTTTGGCACATCACTCATTTTCCACACTTTTCCCCGCAGAGCTCCAGCTCTAAGCCAGCTCCTAAACTGTAGAAATCGTACTTACAATTTGAAACTGTGTCCTCACTATTCTAAAGATGGGTCTGGATGCTAGAACCTGGACTTAGAGTGGAGCCAGGAACCTTAAAGTCTTGAAACACGCTGTACTGTGTAACTCTCCAGCTTATAGACACTTCCTCTCCTGCCCCCAGTTGATCATCAAACACTTACTATAAGTAAAACTTGATATGGTTAAGACGTAACACATGGATATGAAAGGTGCCTTACTCTACTTCACTGGTTTCTTGATTGCCACTTTTCTGAAACTTGCTTGTGGCTGCACCAAACCACTGAACACCTCTCAGGAGGTCTGCACTAAGTATGTTTTCTTTATTATTTATGTTAAGTATCATAGATGTACATGTACACATATGAAGGAAAATATTTAATCCAACCTTAATAAACTCTCCTGAGCTGTGTTCTGGCTCTCTAAGGAACTTGTTAAGTTACGGTTTTCCTCAGCTCAGCATAAAGCACAACAAAGGCTGTTTAACACAGGTAGATCACTCAGTCAGGTTTAAAACGTTAAGCATCAATCATTAATCAGCCGGTTAAGGCACGACATATTATTCTTTTCAATGTTGAATGTTGTTAGGAAGTTAACCAAGACTTATTAAATTTTTTATTTTTACTTACTCACTTTAGGTCTTGCATGTGTTGTTTCAAAATCCCTTGGGTGTGAGAGGAATTTAAAACTAATTGTGGCTTATTCAGTTTGTTTATAGAGCTAACAGTTTTCACTTCTGTGTCTTTACATTACCTGTGTAAGAAATTACTCTTCTGTGAAATTAAAATTGTAAAAATAACCAAGTTTAAAACAAATAGAAAGATTACTGCTTGCAGTATGTTACAACCTAAATGCCTAGTGAAAACTATATTCTCTCAAGTACATTTTTGTGGAAAAAATTACTTTATTTTTCAAAGCCAAATTTTGTTGTCATCCACACAACCTGTAAGATTCATATGGGTAACATACATGTAGTAAATGTCAGGATATTTTAATTTGGACTTTTTCTCTCAAATGTGTATACTAAGAGGGACATGGAAAAAAGCTTGCAAGGGTGTAGTTAGACTATGTCATGTAAGAGATGAAGATGCTGGTAAATATTTTGGACAAATAGTATACAATTCCTACTTTTTATTGGCTGTCTCTTTATTAATCACTCTCTACAACTGCCTGAAAAGAGATTGTAGCCAGGTGGGGGTAAGTCTCTTCTCCCAGGCAACCAGCAACAGAACAGGAGGACAGAGTCTTAAGCTGCACCAGGGGAGGTTTTGGTTGGACATTAGGAAGAAATTCTTCACAGAGAAGGCACTGGAATACATTGCCCAGGCAGACGGTGGCGTCACCATCCCTGGAGGTGTTTAAGGAAATTCTGGATGTGGCACTCAGTGCCGTGGTCTAGTTGACACATGGTGGTGTTTGGTCAGAGGTTGGACTCGATGATCTCAAAGGTCTTTTCCAACCTAATGAATTCTGTGATTCTGTGATTCTGTCTTATAATTTCAAAATGAGCTTGCATGACCCACAGTGCTAAGCTTCACCCCACTCTGCAACCAAGACACACTGTAAACAGCACAAGCGAGGGGAACTTTTTCGCTTTTGGAAGTCTTCTGTTAATTCACCCATTGGAGTGAAAAAATAAGAGTTTGTTAAAATGTTACAGCTTTGAACTGCACAGACATCTTTTTTTTACAGCTTTTCAGATTTCCTTGTTTATTTAAAAGACTTTTTCCCTGAAGGCAAACAGTAGAGATACCTTAATTTCAGCAAGACTTTTTCTAAGGGTTTGACAAGATTCAGTCTGTCACCAACCCACTGATTAAAAAAGTGGATTTTGAATAAAGGCATTCTTATGTATCCTTTTTTATCTTCAGCCAGGAAAGTTTTAACTCACATAACAGTATTAATCTTTTCACCAATGTAGCCTCACAAGTGTGCTAGTCTAACCAATAAACTAAACAGGCTGAAACCTAGTCTCTGGCAGCAAGGCCGGCTGGCGCACAATGGTCTGTAGCCATACAATTAGACTTTGCTAGCCTCCAGAAGAGGGTGGTGGCAGGCAAAATAATTATTTGGAATGATCCCTTGCATGTGCTTATTCCTGAACCTGGCACAGAAGTTCTTTGGGAGTGTAATATTTGTTTAGTTTAAAAGCCTGGCTTGTCTCTTCTATCAGTAGATGGTCAAGTCAGAGGATTCAGATCTGAGCTCTTGCTTTAATTACTTTGCTAGTACAGACATAACTGCAAAGACAGAACGTAACATTTCCTTTAATGCTGACTTACGAAATAATGAGTTCTACAAAGCAGAGGTTGCAGAGTCAGTAAAAAGCAGAGGTTGGTGATAGAATTGGGACGAGGCAAACTGCTGTGTTGGTTTTGGCTGGGGGGGAGTTGTGTATATGTGTGTTTCAACACTTATCTCGTTAAATAACAGACTTTACATTTTTCCTCTGAAACTGTGGGCTGTTAGTAGGTATCAGCTATTTTTAGCTAGCACTATGAAAACTTGCAAATGATACCCATAATTGTTTTTAAATAATCCATATTTGGATCCCATTTTGCAGTGTCTTGGTTCTCTAATAATCTTCCGCTCCATTTTGGTAAACTATCTATTTGAAAAATCTTATAAAAGTCTGCACTACATAACAAAATTAGCCTAACAAATAAATTTGTAATCCATGTAAAGGCCTTTTAAATATTTTTCCCCCCAAAAGAGCTGGGAGCTGGTTGGATTCTAACTTAATTAAATCAACTGCATAATTGCTTGGAATATCTGAAATTGTTCCCAAAGTATGAATTTCAGAGAAAATGTCATGCAATACTTAATTCTTAAGCTCTTACATACTTAAAGAAGTACATTATTTGTGGGTTGTTTTGGGGTTTTTTAATATTTAGAATATCAGAGTTATCTGAAAACTGTTCAGTCCCTGACTGAACTGTTAGAAAGAAGGCCTCTTGCTGGCCTTTATAAGGAGCCATTTTTGTCTAAGAGGTCAGTTTAAATTTTTCAAGTGCTGCTAATGAAGCAGAACTGGTAATGATTACACTTTGTTTTTTCTTTCAACTGCATGAATGAGAGCAGAATACAGATGAGTCAAAATCCCAGTGTGTCAGACACAATAAGGCTGCAGTGGTAAAGAAAGTTTATCTTCGCTTTCATAGAGGTGACCCAAATCACCTTAATACTTCTGATTTGCAGAGAACAGGAGAGGGGAGAATTTCCTGGGTAGCATTTCTCCAAAGAAGATTCACACTTAGACTGATAGAAGATCCCATCAGCTCTGACTACCTCTTCCATTCAAAATCTTTCCATCCTGATGGAGTGCTCACATTTTTTCGGGGCAATTATGTAACCAGAAAGAGATTATTTTTATTTTTGTTTTCCAGTGATAGCTTAGGTTTTGGTTTTTAGAGGCAAAACAACTTTCGTAAAACCATGGACCTGATTGCCAGCAATCTCTCCAAACAAGCTAAATATTAAAATCAAAGCTGTTCCACAGTTAGTGCCCATTGGGCTGGTTTTGTGTGGGATCCTCATCTAGCTGATTCCTGTTTGGTGACAAGTTTTCTCAGTTTGGAAGTACCTTTTCCTACATTTTCCTTTGCACAAGGACCATCAAGCTTGATTGCTAAGTTTAGGTATAGATTATAGGACATAAGATGAAGTCATCACTGTAAAGATTAGAGTTATCTTTATAGATTTACTTTTATATATATATATCTTCAGGGGTATAGTAGTTTTAATACTTTTATTTTTTTTTTTTTACCAGTCCAATCTTTGATTTGTTGGATAGAAATTTAATTTTGTTTCTTTGGTTTGGAAACAAGCACAGTATTTTTTTTTCAAATATGAAATTATAAGGTTTTTTTGTTTTCTCTTCTGGGATAGAGAATTTGTAGCTTTCTTCTTTTTAATATCCTGTAACAATGTAATAGAAATTTTGTATCACAGCAGCAACAACAAAAAATGATGACTACAGCTTTCATGCATCATATAGCAACCTGTAAATTTCTGTGAACTAAAACTAAATATTAATTTTGCCTCTTAAATTGAAATGTTTACAGACATACAAATCTTAATTAATAGTTTTTTCATTTGGGAGAAAGAACTTATAAATCTCTGACTGATTTGTTTTTGAAATCCTATCCCTAGTACTTGGCAAGAGCCTGCATGATAGCCTGGAATCTAGGTTCCCGCAAGTTTTAATGCCTTTTTCTTTAACTGTGTGCAAAAGCCTAAAGTGATGGAAGCTGTAACTTGTATGGCTTATTAATTATAAGCATTGTAAATCATGATATTTGGTAATGTGTTGCATGGCAATCTATAGTGAGTTATTGTGTGCTTGTACTTTAGCCTGTGTTTTGTTTTCCCTGCCACCCTGTTACCATTTGCCTCGGGATTTCAGACCTCTTGTCTTACAGCTCTGCTGTAAATATTTGACCTCTCATTTGTCTGTTTTCTCCTGCTGAGCCTTTTCCTCTTCTCATAAAAGTCAGCTGGGGAGACAACAGGCCATTGAGATATGGCCTGCCACCAACAGCTGCACAGTGCTGCCCCTCTGCAGGTCACATCCCAACAGAGGATGTTGCCAGTGTGGCAGGCTCCAGACAGAGGGAGGTTTCTTCAACATTACTAAAAAGGACAAGGGTTGTTTTGCAGCCAGCTTGTATTGGGGAAGGACTAATGAAATGAGGCAGAGGGTGTAGCACATTGCCTGCCTGGCCTTAAAGGCTCAGTGTAAAATCTGCTTGTGACATTAGCTTTCAAAATTTGTTCTCCCCAGATGAAAAATGTATAATACTTCCAGCCTTTTAGTTATATTAAGAATCTTTCATTTCCCCCACATTCACCTCTGTTGCATTGCAGGATGTTTTGACCTTTAAAAATAAGATTATTAAAACAATAGGCCAATAGCCTAGAGGACTTCTGCAATCCATATGTGTATTTATTCTGGCTTGGTTAGTGAAACAGTTGGAAAAAGAATGAAAGAGAAGGTTCAGATACTTTCTTACCAGCTTGAGACATCACATCAATTTCGGGAAGAATATAAACTGAAGTAAATGACTCAAAGAAAAATACACTACTGTACAGCCTTTGACTGGGTATTTTCATTATTACAGCATATAGGTTAGACCACAGATCTGGTAGCTCTAACACAATAAAAAAATTTCAAACTATTATACATAGGGAAAAAGCACCAGAAAAAAAAGAAAAAAAAAATCCCCTCCAGAAAAAAACCAAAAATTAAATAGTTTTCTTTTCTATATAGCATTTAACAACATAATTTTCTCTAAACTAGTCTTTAAGTGGCAAAGATTGAAAAAGCCCTACAATGGTTCTCTCTGACCTTTGCACTGCCTGGGTAGAACAAAACACATGTGCTGGGTGCTAGCAAGAGCTGTGCTCTTACAAACCCTTAAAGAACATCCTGCCAGAGATGGTCCCCTAATTTAGCTAAACTGTATGACCAAGGTATTACAGGTCTGTTCCAGAGCCAACTTCTGGCACATTTTTGTGTATAATATTCCCATCTTCTCCTTCCAGACTGTCTTTAATTCCCAAAACCAGAGAAAGCTTCTTATCTTTCCCGTTACAACGACTTCTCAACAATGTCCTTACCATGCTTTCTTTGCAGTCCTCAGTAAATTAATGAGGATCTATATTTTCTTTTGTTTCTCTGGCTCCTTCTCTTCAGGAAAACTTGCTTTCTCCAGACTACACACAGGCTTGGAAAACATGACAAAATGATTGCCCTCACTGGTCGTTGGATGCCTGGCCTGTTATCATAAATTATAATTAGTTTCCTGGGCCAGCCACTGGTTACTTCTGGAAGAAGCCATTCGTTCTTTTTGCTCTTAGTTTTTACCAGACAGTTATTCTTTACCACTGCCGCGCAGGAACCACTTCTGACATGCCTGGATGAGATGGAAAATATCACCAGCTAAAACATTCATCTGAGCGAAGTGAACCTCTCTTCACTTACCTGGAGAGAGCAAGAAGTGTTGATGTGTCAGACATACTGTGATTTATTGTAACTCCATCAAAGTGAGCTGCCAGGCACTCTAATACAGGTACATACTAGTACTGTTTTTGTGATCTCCAAAGACTTTATAAAAATATTTCTACATAGCCTTTTGTAGAATATTTAGTTGATAATTGGCTGCAAGCAGGCATATACTTTCTTTACCAAATAAAAGAGAGACATTAAAAACTGTAAATAGAAATTAATCTTGAAGACAAATGGTGGATTACAGCATTTGGCAGAAACTTGGTAAGAAAAATTCTTACAGCTCATGCCAAGATCACCATGCAATAAGGCTTCAGAAAAATTGGTTAAATAAAGAGTTATTATGTTATAATCATTTATCAAAAAAATTGTTCAGTGTTACTGCTAAATGCGAAGTTGCTTTCCAATTGATTTTTATATAGCTAGGGGAAATAATTAGATTAGAACTATGGAAGATTGGAAATCCATGGCAAATCCTAAAACTAAATGAATGCATTTTAGTATATGGCTCTCAGTGCTTTATGACTGTGGCAACAGAAATTTGCATTGTGAAGAAGGTTATAAGCAAATCATATGTTTCTATATTTATCTTTATCCATACTGCGAGTTTCGCTTGATTATTGAAGAAGAAATCAACAATAAAAGTCATGGGGTTTAATAAATTCACTTCCCTGATTATAATCTGTCATAATACTTAAGATAACAAGTAAAATCAATTTTGTCAGTTGCATTTTGTTGCAACATATTTGATAAGTTTTAATAAAAGTACACTAGAATTGTTCTTACCCAAAATGTGTTTTCCAGTGTTTTGAACTCAGAAGCCATTAGCTTCAGGCAATAGACAAAAGTTGCTGAGGAGGCTTTGAAAGCAGATAATCATCCTCTATCTCAGCTTCAGTCTGCTATGAGATTATAGTTAGCATGAAAAAGAAAAAACATGAGGAAAAGGCATTTGACCATGAGACCTGAATGTTCATTGTTTTCATACCAACTATGCAAATTCTAGGTGTCAGTAACCTGGAGGCACTTCTGGAGTTGCATTTGATCATATTTCCTCCATCAGTATAAGCTTTTTAAATAGTTGTTTCTAACCTTGTGGCTGCTTGCATCTCAATTAGTCAGAAGAGATGACTAAATGGATATGCATCTACATATACAAATATATATATATTTTTTTTTTTTTTTTGTCTGGAAACATTGCTCCAGGGCTGAACTGGACCCAGGGATCAGGAAAGATAGAAAAATTAGTTTTTTCAGTTTTGCAGAAAATAAGTATTTCACAGTCGTTCTTCAAACTTCTCAGAAAAGAGAGAAGAAAATTCCATATGTGGGAGGATAATTTTGCTGAAAGCAGTGTTCGGTACTAAAATGTCAAAATGCCTTTAAAGACATAGCCGCTCTTCCACCATGGAAGAGAAAAACAACTAAAATCTTCATGGAACATCTGTGGCCAGAGTGGAAAACATTAACGGGGGACTGAATTTATGAACATGTAGATTACTGCTTGGAGGTAATCACAAGGTACAGGTATTCTTACTCACAATTTCAGCAGTCTCCATGAAAGTTTTAACCTTTTCCCCAAAGAGAGTTCTTCTTGGACATCCTGAAAGGGTCAAACTAAAACTAAAAATTAAAAAACAGAAGCTTCTAAAAGTTCAGAGAAGTCTTCAGAACAACTCCTTCTGCCCTAGTGTCAGGACAAAAGTAGAGTTTAACCATCCAGGTCTGCTGCCACAGCGCTGAACACTGGACACAGTAAAATCCTTGGCTGCACTCACTGCCCAAACTGGCCATGTTGCCTGGACAGGAGGAGCAGGTCTGGGACTGAGCACCAGCCCTCAGTCTGAGTTGGAACAACCTGGTGGTATATGTTAAAGAAGCCTAAAGCTTATTATTTACATGACGTACTGATTATCTTAAAGACTCAAAGATCATCTGGAGAACATTTGAGTTCGTAACCCAGGCTCCCTCAGCACGTTACAGCTGGGAGAACTGACTGCAATTTTTTCCCAGCAGATTTTTCCCAGATCTGTTACATAAGTCTGATACTTCCATTGCCAAGTGTGTGAAGTAACATTTTGCTTTAAACTATCAGAGCTCCAGAAAATTAGCTGGAACACAGATAAGAACTGCAACAAACTGATTTTTCACTTTGGCTTTTGAGGTGCCAACCACAGCAGATGGAAAAAGGGGTAGCTAACAAGTTTCATGTCTAAAACACAGCTTGCTCAGCCTACTGGTTGGTGGCCAACCCACTAAAATTTCTTCTGGTCAGTAGAAACTAAAAAAAATAAAATGATGCAGAACATAAAGTTTGCTGCAGTGGGTCACTTACTGTGCAAAGTTGCCCTCCCAAGGCTGGTGGCCTCAGTTCCAGGATGGAGCACCTGCTAACATTATCTCTCACGACAAAATGTGCACAGACTTCCTGCAGAATAAGCCTCCTATTCAGGCTGCAGGCTTACTGCACTGTGTGTGCTTCATTATTATTATTCATGTTTAATTGTTATTATTTTACAGTACCCAAGAGGAATGTAGGGATTTTGTCATCTGTTAAAGACACAATTAGAAGAGCTAGGCTCAAAGGAGCAGCAGAGGCAGATGGTATATTGGCAGTTAAATTTATAAAACTTTTCTCTCAAGTCTTGCCAGCAAAAGAAATAGCTTTTCTGCTTTTTCTATTTTTTCTTCTTTTTTTTTGCTTTAAGGCAAACAGTTTATTTCAAGAGGACTATGCTGTATTTGAGTGGGTAGAGAGGGACGTGATTTGGTCTCTCAAGTTTTGACATTCAGAAAAAAAAAAGAAACTAAAATTATTTTGACTGAGAAATAGCCACAGAGAAAGCTCTACAAGTTTCTAAGACAAATAATCTGTGCCATGTGTCCAGCTTCTCTCTTCTGTCTGTCACGTTTCTAGTTAACCTTGTTAACTGGCTTAGTGGAAAAACACTGGTGTAATGTAACAGAGGCAGTGACCTGCCAGATGACCTATGCAGATCAGATGAAGAATATCAATTTCAGGGTTGATTGGGGGTGTGAATAGGGCCACTACTGCTAATAAAAACTAGGGATTTTTACAATCACACCCTCACAGCAAAGCAGTAGCCTTCTGAGGAACTGGCACCTGAACTGAACTGCAGAAGAGAGTGCAAGTGATCACACACCAGAAGGAAAAAAGTTTACTGAAAGGGCAAATAGTAGGGCTGTCAGAGAGGTAGGATTACTTGTTTAAATGGCATTTTGGGTTAGGAAGCAGCTGGTCTTAAATAAGCAAATAATGCTTAGAAATGAGTATTGTGCTCTGTAAATAGGAGGAGTTAAAGGATTTAACAACCAAAAAGATGTTTCAGAGTTCTCGTTTTCTGCTGGTAAAGCATGCAACATGTGAACATTTAGGTAACATTACATTACGGTTCACAAGTATTATGTGAATGCAAACTGTCTCCAAAAATATCTTTTTGACATAGGATAGTTTGAATACACCTTTTCTCCTGGCAGTGGACCAAATTCTGTCATTTTAAGTGTTAGAAGGTTTTGGAGCACCCCTGTTTTCTAGGTGGAGTATTTAGTATTTGAAGGCTTGTAATATGCTTGTATGGAGCTGCTAAGCTGCATACTAAGGTACCCTTTTTTAAGGACACATGATTTAGCTACACTAGCTCGGTGTCCTCTTTTCTCTAGTGTCTCTACAGGACAGTTTATCTTGCACAATTTTACTCAAGCACTTCACGGATGGGTGAAAGCAGAGCCTCTCTCGCTCTCCTCATGCTGCCTGTGCACTGTGGAGCAGGGCCAGGCATGCTCGTGAGAATCTTTTCTTACTAGGCTCCAATGAGTTCTGTAGACCTGGTGGAAACACATGTGTTTTAGATATTTTGGAAGCAGGGAAAAAGGAAAAAAGGAAAGATTTATGGGTTCTGCCATACTTTTCAGCCACTTTATAGAACAACTGGAAGTTTGCATTTATTCCAAAATGTAAAAGGGCATAGCTTGTTTCAGAGCAGTAATTCTCTTTTGTCTTTCCCAACCAACTCATTGCTCCAGGCAATGGGAAGTATATGTGCTATACCACACAGGAGGAACTGGTACCAGTAAAGTGATTAGTTTGTAAATCCCCACAAAAGAGCCCCCGATTTTATCACTACATTACTCTGCTTTCTTTCTTCAAAAGGGGTCAAAAGCACAATTAACTATGAAGAAGGATAACTAAACAGTACAAGTTCCCAGTGGGCTCATATAGAAACATGATTAGGAATCTGGGTCATTGCTGGGCCATAGCTTCTATTGTCCCTTTTAAAAATTCTTTGTAATCATCTGAAATACATTGCTGGTGTACATTTTCTCCCTATCATATCTGTGCAAAAGCCCCCACCCAGATGCCTCTCAATTAATTGTACCCTCGTTAACAATTTAGCTTAAACATCTCATGTGCTGCCCTGCTGTTTATATCTCTGACAAGTTATTCTCAGTCCTCTCTTTGCTGAAAGGCCTTTTCTTTTTTTTCAATGTCTTAAATATAATAAAAGGAATTATTTAGGTATTGTGTTATTAATAAGAAGCATAAAAAACCCCAAAACCAAAACCAACTAAAACCAAAAGAAGAGAAAAAAACACCCACAAATTCTATTGACATTAGTATGCATGGTTTGATTCTGGTTTGTGCCAGGCAGAGAGCTCCATGAGAACTGCCTCCCTGACTGGATGCTCTCCAGACAGTTCTTTTAGCATTACTTTTTATGGGACCCCATATGCTGTGGATCTCTGGAGTCTGAGCATAGTGCTAGCACTGCTTCTAGTTGTGCACTCTGTAGAGTGCTCTCCCCAAGTGCACAGCTCACATTTGACACCCTTCTGTGAAGTCAGGACCCTACGCCTCAGTGCCAAGGCACAAAAACCCGTGTGGGCTGCCCTGATGTGGAACAGAAAAGTATGTAGCCCAGCATCAAAAGTCACATCCAAACACTGTAATTTCATAATATGTCAATTTAATAGCATGATATCAGCTGGAGACCACAAATGGTGCATAGAAAGATTTCCCAAATTACCACAGCTTGTAGGAAAACATTTGACAGCTTGATTACAGTAAATTATTATAGGCTAGATCAAGCATCAAGATTTAGAACCCTGCTCTAAATATTAAAAAAAAAAAAAAAAGAAACAAACTCCCAAATCCCCAAACAACCCCATAACATTTTAGACTTTTAGAAAACTTAATTTAAAGTGTGAGATCTGTTGCACAGATATGAATTTTCCCAATGAATAGAATCAGAGCATGAATGGAATAACATTTATCCCAGTTTGGTACCAGCTACTTTCCCTATGTTGCCAGTAAAGAAAAGAAAACTGAAGAGCTAAATATGTTTGCTCCCTGAAAAGGATCATCAGAGATCTGCAAGCCTCCACAGGCCTGAAGCTTTTGCTCAGAGGCGCTGTAGACAACAGCTTCCCTTATTGTACAGAAAAGAGAAGAAAACAGAGGTTTTCTTCTTCCCAGAAGAAAGAGAAGCCTCTGTTCATTGTAATATGAGGAAATGCAAAGATCCAGCTGTGAATAATCTGGGTACATAATGTAAGACCAGTGAGGAAAGGTGTGTGTGCCTCCCCCTAGGGTTGAACCATCTTGCTGGAAAGAAACCTAAAGCAGGAGTTGCTGTGGGAGGGTTTAGGAGCCACTGGAGTGGAAGGAGGAATGATGACAAGACATCCAGTCTTGGCCCTGATGCATGGCTTCCCTGCACAACAGACCTTTGCTTCCTGTGCACTGGGGAGGAGTTTGTAGATATCTTCATCCTTACCAGTGTTATCAGGCACATTTCCAGTGCCCACATCTGTGCTGAGAAACAAACTAGCACCAGGAAAAGACCCCTAGCTCAGAAGCTGGGAGGAACAGACAAGCTTATGTGCACTTTGCTGACAGCAAGCCTCCTCTATGCTCAGTTGTCTTGCAATTAATTTTGAATTTCCTTCTGGGATTTCCCTCTGGTCAGACTATTTTTTGCAGTTGTGTTGTTTTGTTTTGTTTCATTTTGTTTTTCCTAAGTTCAAAGTTTCTGATGTAACATAAGGATACATAGTGGTGATACACCTAAAGCATGAAATTGAGGGGTGGTATCACATAAGATCCTGTGCAACACAGGTGCATCTCTGGGAAAACCCTGCTCCTCCTTACAGAGTCAAACTCTGTTTCTTTGTTTTGCTTCTTCCCTGATGGCTTTTGGGATCAGTCCCAGTGGTGAGGGATTTCCAGAACAATAAATAGGAGTGTTTTTGAGAGGACTAGCCAGAGCAGCCCATAGGAAGAAGGGGTCTAAGGACCAGCAGGGTGGATGATCAGAGCTCCCGTGTCCTGCGTCAGTACCTGGTTTGGCAGAATAGTTGTGTCCATTGGAATTGTTGGCCTGCATAACAAACACAGAGAGACGTGAAATAAGGCAAAGGTTTTCAGAGTTTATCATCAGTTTCGCAATTGATACTCAAATGCTCACATGACTTTGGACTAGAATAGGAGTTTCTTCAGAGATTACGTTAAATGGTTGTTTTTAGGACTCTGAGACTACTCTCATCTAATTTTAGAGGTATATATTTAACCTGTTCTTCTATATTTATATATAATCAATGAAGAAAATACAGTTTTGTCGCTCCTGAATTCTATGAAGCAAAAGCCTTTTATGATATAACACAATTAAAATACTGTAGTTTAAATGAGTGTTGATTTAAAATTAAAAAGTGGTTTAATTCCTTTCAGAATTTGCAATATTCCTCCAGAGATATTTCTGATAATGTTGTTGATGTCTACATAATATTTAAATGCAAACCACTCACTAATTATTTACAAGGAGTACTACACACACAGAGATAAAGTAAAAAAAAAAAGATCTGAAAAACACGCTGCCTTGATTAAAGATAATTTTTTTTTCCAATAAAATATAATTCATTACTGTGATTTATATTGTGCTTGCAGCTTGTTCAAAGGATCATGTACTTATTTTAGCACTTTCATGTAAACAACTTAAATTCTTGCTCTTTAGTGAATTGTATTAGTTTTGTGGTGATGCATCAGGAATTTCATGAGACAATGAAATGTCAGTATTTTTTGGGTATTTATATATGTAAGTGTATCCACACCTAGAACATCCCAAATCTCTTTGATCAAATCACCAACAGGATGTGACAATCTTCGATATGTCAAAGATATTAATAATGGAAAAGGACTCTGGAGGAGGAAAGGAAAACTTTACTGGTGCCACATCTGGAGGAGAGTGTCTAATCGGACACCTGGGGACCCATGTGTTAGGGAGGGGTTGGGAATACCTTGATTGGCACTTGAAACATTCGAGACACCAGAGAATCCAGACGAGAGCTACAAAGCCACATGACGCCAGGCTTCCTTAATTCTCATGAGGTTCATAAAGGCCATGGATTTACAGCAAGGAGGCAGATTTTGACCCGGTTAATCGCAAGTAAACACTGAACTGCTGTGAGTGTCAGCTCTGTGCCTGAGTGCTCCAATAAATGTTTGACCTCTGTACAGCTAGAGAGATGAGGAATTCCCAGGTGTGAGGTGCATTACCAGTGTTACTTTAGAACAGACCTTAGTCTTTGCTGTGATGGTTTGCACCCCTTTCTGGTCAAAATGTTCCGAGTTACCCAGGATTTACTTTTTAAACCATCTAAATTAAACCAGCTTATTTTCACCAACCCTGGGGATCCCTAACATATTTCACTCAAAATAGGATTAGACTTTTTAAATAGCTCATCCCAGAAATCCAAGTTGGTTCATCTGAACTGTGAAAAGGAGTATTATCAGCAAATTGGCAACTAACTGTGCCCAACAGCTGGGGAACAGCTGGCAACTGGTGACCCTTGCAGTGGGAACAGCTGTTTGCAGAACACACCTGGTTACACACCTGTTCCACTTACCCTTCCATCCTCAGAGAGAAATGTGGGGATGTTCACACTGAAATGTACCTGCTTTAGGACTGGGCATCTCCTCATCTCCTTTGGGCGCTTAAAGTAGCAAAGCTTCTAGGAGCTAATGGTAGCAGAAGGTGATGGTGTGAATTAATAAGTTGGGGGTAGGCCTGTCTTTTGGGTGGTATACCTTAACCAGTTAATTTAGATGAGGTAGCTAACATTTAGAATACTAAATTAGGAAAGATAAATATCACTCTTCAAATATATTTGTTCTGTTGTTTTTAACTGTATATATGTGAAAATACCCATAAGTATATAATTACGGAAGACGTTTTCTCTGGACAACTTTGACTTTCAAAAAGTCCCAAAGATTTCAGAAAGAAAGGCTGCATTTACATCACCTCTCAGATAATCCTGCCAGAATGAAGGAAGTAGTGGATCTAAAGGTAATCTCTTGCTATTCTCCAACCTGGACAGATAGCGGTATCGTAACACCTTGTCATCTTTGAAACAGAAATATTTTTTCCAGAGAGAGTCTTCATATTGATAAGAACATGTTCTATTTCTTTGATCTCTATATCTTACTATGACACTTTAAAATATAAACTATGTGCAGTATGGCATTCCTATATTGCTGTCTATATTACAGTGTATGTACATACATTTCCTATAGTTGGATCATATATTGTAATTTTTAGAATAAAGTAACAAAAAGTCAAAATGTAGAGGGTTGTAAAAGGACTATTAATGACTGAAAATTCATCATTGTGCTTGATAGGGAAATAACTGTAACAAAAAAAATGTTTCACACAGTAACAACAAAATGTTATTGAGGGAGTAATTTTGTAGTATTTTATGAATCTAAAAAAGTAATTATGAAACAGAGATTAATTTGTCTTTTAGAAGTGAGTAAAATGAAGGACTTTGAGAAAATATTTTTGTAGTATTGACCGCAAGATAATGTATTCAAACTTAGGGTTAAATTAAGAGTAAATTTGAATATGAGGAGGGAAATGATCTTGCCTTTCTATGCAACATTATGCCCAGGTCTAATGCTCACTATTGAAGAACATTAAAATACAATGAGTATTCAAATGATGCTCATAACATTGTTTAAATTTTGATTAGTGTAGGTTTTCCATTCATAAGAAAGGAAGATGAAAGATTACCTATTTGCTGTTGGAGGACTTCTCTAGTCTGGTGATAAAGATATGACAAAATACTGTTGCTGGAAGTCAAAGTTACATCATGAGTTGACATGTCTTAGCAGCACAGGAGTAGCAACGCAGCTAAACACCAAACATCAAGAGTGATGGCACTTGCCATTAGGGACTTTAGAATCAGATTTCATATCATTTGAAAGGAATTTATTTAAAAGCAATTTTTTATGTTTTGTGTGGTTGTGTTTGAATGATTATATCTATGGCAAAAAGGGGAGGGAGGAAAGGGAGGGTTATTGGGGTAGTTCCTTTGCTTTTAAAATCTGTGAGTTTCATCCTCTCCCTTTATGCACACTCATACAGGACTCAACATGCCAGCACTCAACTTTATTTAAAATTAGCAATTAAAAATAAACCATTCTCTAAAGCTTAATGAGGTTTTGTTTCTCCACCTTTAGCTCCAAAGAAGCCTGCATATATATCTGTTGAAAATTTGAGGGTGTTTTTTTTTTTTTTCCTTCTGCAGAATGAAATACTGGCTATTGTCAAAGATGAGACAATTAAGATTGTAGTCCCATGCTTTGATAGGTTATACAGAATTTTAATTTTCAGGAGCTGACTAGTGTCAAATGATTACTGATCACTGGATTTAGGGTTATGGAGGCTTTGTTCATATCACAGATCTTGGTGAAGACATCTGGGTACACTTCACTATACCTCACATGTCCACTGCCTGCCTCTTAGAACTTTGGTCCAACACTGATCTCCTCTCTGCTGTTGATGTGAAGCTGAGTCCATCAAGTAATAAAATGACTTTGAATTCCTATGGAGGTAATAAAAGCTTTTTGGGTGAAACGGAATGATTTGTAATGTTCAGTAGGTCTGACTATAACAATTAAAGTCCAGTCAAATTAAAAACAGGCGTAAGAAAGTATACAACAACAGCTGGCTACCCGAACTCTTGTTCAAGAAGAAAATTTTTAAAGTCCAAATCTTCTCTTGTTATTTCAAGTAATATTTCCTTACCACCTACTTGTTATTTCTGTACAAGGCTGGTGCAGATCTCCTGGAAAAGAATGATGGTAATTTCACTTCTGCCACATCTCTTTTGGAAGATTCTGTTTCTGGAAATAAATGAATTTTAAGGGAAGAAAGTTCTTATGAACATTCTATTTAAAAATTACCATCATTACAGGGGTTTTGCCTCTGAATATCTGGGAAGTACAGTAGATGGGTCATTAACTGGATCTGGGAGGGCAGTATGTACAGTCGTCTCTAATCCCTCTGCCTTGATTCTCTAAAGAAACTGATAGTAACTCTGACTCTTCAGCTATGATTTCTGAAGAGGTTAGTCTCTTCCCTGAAGAGATTTGACAAGAATTTAATGGGCTGACTGAATGGGTTCATCTAGATCTGTAGCACTCATCATCCCTTTTCTTCAGTGTTTTTTCTTTTCTTCTCTTAAAAGTCTCTGTTGATGTGCTGTCTGACACAGTAGACAGGTCTATTTTCAGGCAGTTGTTAGATCATATGATGAATGTTGGAAAGGAAAGTGATGGACTGTGTGAAAGAGGCAAGCTATCCTCTTGAAAAACAGTATTTATCCTTTTCCAGTACCAGAGATCAGTATTAGAGGAAGGAGGGGTGCTGCAAATTGGCAGTACAATCTGCTGTATGCAATTACATGCAAAGGAAAAAGATCTCTGGAGATGAGGAAACCAGCACCAGCTCCTCTACTGAACCCAGTGTCTATTATTGGTTTATTTTTGAAAGCATTCCTTCTGCACTCACTCTGGTTAAGATTTCACCATAACACTCAAGGCCAAGCTGGCTGACCTGGTGCTGTTCTAGGAAGTATTATATTCTTACTGCATTTCTCTCCTGAGACGGATAATAAGTTCACATCCTGAAGGTGCACCTAAATCTTTGTGCTTCTAACCTTCTGTCAGAGCTACCTATGTGAGGGGTACTAAAGCACCCTCCACAGGCTCCCAGCATCGTGTGTCTGTTTAATCCATCACAGTGAGGCAAATGCATCATCCATTTAGCACAGACTGACTCTTCAGGGCTGGAAAAATGAGAGACTTAACCACACCATGGCTGTTCCTGTGTGGCCTCAGATGGCTACTTAAGCACAAAGTCCATGCATTTTAGAGAAATGTGCTGCAGCACTTCTACATTTATATGCTGAATGACCTCTGATCAATAAATTCATGTATAAATAAGACAGGGTTTACCAATGACCTAGTCCCTCTTGCCTAGTAAATCTATATGAATGTCAGTTACAAAATACATCAGCCACAACATACAACCATATCTGTATCAACAGAAAAAAACCAGAGGTGGGAAAGAGTGATTTTTTTTTCCTTTTTTTGGTTTTGTTGGGTTTTTTTGTTTTTGTTTTGGGGTTTGGTTTTTTTTTTTTTTTTTGGTGAGGTATATAGCAAAACCTTCTGTCTGGTGAAAACAGTGCATTTAAAGGAGTGCAAAAAAGTTTACAGCTTAAACTTTTGTTTGAATGCCAAACCATTGAGAAGTGAAATACATGCCCACATTCACTGAAAAAGAAATGTGAAGATATACAAGTTCTTGCTGTTAGTGACTTCAGCAATCAGTCCATTTTTTAACACAGAAGTGTCCTTTGATACAGAGAATAATTGATGATAAATTATTGCTCAGTCAGGTGAATTTTAACAAAGATTTGGCAAAAAACCAGAAAATTTATTTATTTAGATATTTATTTCATTGGTTATCACATCAAGTGGTATTCTTTAATCTTAACCATACCTAAGTCAAGATGAGTTATGCCATAATTTTAAAGGTCTGAAGTTTCATTCTGTGCAATTAATTGGCAATGTATTTTACTAGCAGTACTTTAACTAATGTTATTAGCTAGAAATAGGTACTTTAGCTTCTAGAAAAGAATGTATTTGCCAATTTTGATTTGCCTAGTAACTCTCAGTTCACTACATGATGCCTCCCATCTTTGTTATTAGTTATCCATGAACATATTTTTTTCATTCGATAGTACTTAGAAACTGTAAAAGTCACATAAAATTCCATTTAGCAATATATTTCATATATTCTCATGTTCTTTATCTATGATGCATACTATTGCTGCAGCTCCCACTGAGATGAATTTGTCTAGCACTGGCTCACTCCGCTGGCTCTGGAAATGCCCAGGTTGAGGACAAAGGATGATCAATGTGATGTCTTTATAAAATCAAACCTTATACCCACATATGAAGCAACCAAAGAGATTTACAGCTGTGTGTGTATGTGACAGACTGCACCTGTAACTTGTCCCTAGCCTACTCCAAGCCTTTTTTACCACCTCCTTTTGCATGGAAATGAATGATGCTGGCACTTCTTTGGTAAAAAAAAAAAAAATTCTGGTTATTTCCCAAGCATGTGGCCTATAACCATCTTTAGTAACATGCAAATCTTAACAATTTAATGATTTTATTGTTCCCTGTTCGTTTCAGAACTGATCCTGTGTGTTCTAAAAAAGCAATACCATGTCACCAGGAATTCATCTCAGAAATGGCTGTCTGCCAATGCTTAAATAGGCTGAAGATTTTTGAACACAGATTAATCTCAATCTGTTCCATATTGAAAGATGAGAATTAATGGCAGACTTCCTCTCAAAAATCATATCTTCACAATAATAGAATATAGAGAAGTATATGTCTTTCACACAGATACTTGTCATGCAGATGTTATTTCTCTATCAACCTAATTAAGCATTGCAAAGTAAATAAAACATGACAAACACAACCATTTTAATTTAATTAATCCCAGAGCTTGTCATAAAAAAACCAGTAGGACATACAGAAATTTTCAGAAATTGTAATGTCCAATTAATTGAACTGTATATAGACATGAACAAGGTCAGTCATAAAAATTGGGCAGGTGATGTGGTTATATCCTTATAACAAGAGGTCGGAAGGCAGTATTTACTTTTTCATGATAACTGATTATCAGTGCTCTCCCCCACTTCCTGACTAACTTAGAAATATCTTGTAATCAGAATCTTACTAGATCTTAGCACTCAAGGGCAGAAAGACTCTTTAATGCTAATGCATTGTATGATACAAAATATTTCCATACCAGAAATAAGAAAGGCAAACTACTGGGGGAAAAAAACCCCAAGAAATAAACAAACACCATAAAAGCAAACTCCAAAAAACAAACAATCCAGTACAGTTTTTTAAAGACATCACTGGGACAGAAAGATAAACACATATATCTGTAAATGCATACATTATAAACAGGGAAACCACTTAAATTGTCAAATTAAATGAGAAAAATGAGTCAATTGGATTCCCTTCAACAGTTCAGAGCTCCCACTGTTGGCTTTATTAAACCTCGGGCAGGGGGGAAGCAAAAAAATACATACTGGGCAATTCCCATTAACTCTTTAAACAGAAGGGGATGTGGGAGTGTTCTTCATTGCACAGAACTATACATTTCACCCACCTTTCTTCCCTTTTATGCCCTTGTTTCCTTACCTGCCTTTGGAAGCAGAGCCTTGCCCCATGTGTGGAAGAGCTCTCATCTGCAGTGCCAAGAGCAGTGAGCAGTGGAACCCTGGTCTGTAACTGCTCCTGTAGGACAAATCACAGGTGGTGGTGATGGCCCTTGGCTCTCTGTGCTGCAGACCCACTGATTTACACCTGCTGCATTTTCCTTTTCCCGGGAGCAATGCCTGATTAAAAAGGTGTGATGTGCAGGGTCTGGAGACAGTAAGGATGGGCTGCTTCTCACCGCAGTAAGAAGGTCCTCATGGCCCTCACTGGCTTCAGCAGGGACCTCCTCATTACCCTGCCTATGGCCCAGGAGTCCTATTTCAGCTCAGAAGCATGTGTCCATGATCTCAAGTGTAAACCTAAAGAGCAGCATGACATACCACCCAATTAAGAAATGATCACATAGAGAAAGGCCAGAAGAACAATGGATTTCCTTCATTACTACGGGACCATGGAAATTCTATCTACTTCTTCATGTTTCTACAGAATTTCTCTGAGACACTTCTGCATGAAAAACACTACATAAGATTAAAATATAGATACTATAAAGGATCCTAATTATACTTTTGTTCTTGGCTATAACATTAAACTCCTAAAATTCCATCTCAAATTCTCTGTTGTTTTCCACTTTAATATGTCCTTGACTTTCCTTACAAAGATTGAAAAAATCTATTCATTTTCAGCTATGTGTTTATTATTTTATGCAGTCTTTTAGGAAGAACCATGATTGGAACAAGATTATTGCAAATTTTATCAGCATTATTCCTTTGCCTTATATTAAAACATAATTTGAAAAATATAATTTAAATGTGTTCAGAAGAAATAAATGGAAAACAATTGTCCATTCTCAGTCAGTTTAAACTGAATGAGGTTTTTATTTCAGCCACTAAGAATCACACCTAATTTTGTGCAATATTCTTGGTTCTCCGAGTCAGAAACAAAACATCAGAAGACAATATTCTCAAGAGTCCCATTGTCAGGCAAGTGGTTCTTTCATGTAGTCAGAACAAAGGAAACTTGGATATTCCCAACTAACATTAAGATTCCACTGTCAATTTTCTTAAATTTTAGTCTATGTCAGACAAAATCCCTGATTTGAATATACTTTTAAAGATCTGGGGTTATTTGTCTGTTTGTTTGTTTGTTTGTTTGTTTGTTTGTTTCACGCAATGCTGAAATAACAGAAAGAACATCAGTCGGAGAGGGGAATGGCAGGAATCCAAATCTAAGTTCTTGCTATGAGAAGAATTCATTGTGGCCCCATTCTCCAACTGCAGCTCAGTTTCATTTCCACTCTAAACTCTGAACAACCCTCACTGAAGAATTAGTTAAATCTGATTTAGAATGCTGCTTCTTTTGCTCAAATAGAATTTGAAATCACGGCATTTACTGAAGACAGCTTTCTCCCAGACTTCTTTGGAAATGTCTTTAAAATCTCCCTAAAATAAAGTATTTTTACATTTGTTTATCTATTAAAAAAAATACTTCTCTTCTATGTGGTTATATGGTTTGCACAATCTGTGGGTAATTAATCATCTACAGATACTTTGTGCACTTCCTTTATGAAGCACTGCCCAATACAGCTTTTAAAATGCATGGCTAACGAAGAACTTAATATGAAAATTGTCAAAGGCAGTTACACAAGAGAAGCACAAAGCTCTTGTGCGGTTTTTGGTTTGGTTTGGGTTGGTTTTCTCCACATTAATAACTTCATAATTTAAAATTATTTCCGGGACAATTTTATTTGTATTCACAATGAAATGTCAGCACAGAACCTGTACTTTTAGACAGCAATACTGAAAACGTAATATAGTTTCAAGAGTTTTTGTTCAGGGATTAGCCTAGATTTACTGTACCTGCCAACCGAGTTTGCCACATAGTTTGCAGAATTAATTTTCTTTTTCAGCTATAAAGAATTCTGCTGATCAAGACTGTCTGTGTGGTTTATAGCTAACGACTTATAATAAATATTTCCATGTTTCAGTATATGATATGTAATAAAGACCCAAGATCACTCACTAGTGCACATAATTTTCATTTTTTAATCCCATTCATCTTTTACTAGTCTCTCTTGAGCAAGAGAGATATTTTGGCACTCAAACCTTCTGACTTTTATTTCACTGAGAATTTAAGGGATATTTTTTCAAACTGAAATAACAAACAGTAAGTTTTTTTATATTATTGCTTTAAACTTCTTTGGCTCCATAAAATCTGATGTCATAGAATTAGTGCCCCTTTAGAAACAATATTAAATTAGACTTCCCTCCTCAGTAGATAATAACACTGATCCCAAATGATCAAGGAAAGCAGTGCAGGGAACTTCTCCCTTTTCAAGATGAGATGGGTTAGTGTTTGCTTTGCTGGAACACTGAAAGGTCCATATGTGCAGAAATACGATGTTGTGCCCTGAACATGAGGTAGCATCTGCGTACCTCTGGCAATTTATACCGGATATGATCTCCTATCTAAATATTATATTCTATACATAAAATGGTCACTTCGCAGCAGGTGTGAAACTATGCATCTTTAAGTGCTGTTTCTCAAATGTTCTTATACTCCTACATTATTAAAAATAATCTTTAAAAACAAAAAATTACACAGGATAGGCCTTATTATTCAGCCTCCCTTCCACCGAGTATTTTTTTCTTTCCCTATGCCAGACATTCTCTGCAAGCATTACTTGGTATAGTCTTAAAAGGGCAGTGTAATGTTTTCATTCTTTCATACAGCTTAAGGGTTTGGTTCAGGCAGACGTGAGAACCTGAATCCTGATTCACTTCAACACATGGCAGTATCTGTAGAATTCCTGGGCTCCTCCTAGATCTCTGTATATTGATTTTTTTTGCCATCCTCCTCTCCATGACCAACAACAATTGTGTATGCCACCTCTACGCAAGCTTCCCACTCATCTGAAAAAACGCATGTATTCATATCTCATGTCATCATTTGGCATTTTTGTCTGAGGAGATGCACGTTTCTCCATAAAAAATTTCTGGAGATGGTTCCCCAGTGCTGAAGTACTCTTGTAGAAAGCACAGTCTCTTAATCTTTCTGTTTAAATTTTTAATTGCGCTTTAGTTTGTCTCAGGATCACTGGTCTTTCCACCCTGGAGAATAATTGGTCTCGCTGTGAGTGTGGAAAGCTGAGCTTCACAGAATTTCCCCAAGCTTTTCTTAACTTGTGCCTATAGTAAGCAAGCGTCTACGCATCATTTAAAGTGAAGCTTTTACTGAGCCTGTCTTGATTTTAGTCTTACAATTAAAGCATACGCTAAGGGAGACTTCCAGAGGCCTCCTTTGTTCTGAATAAGGATTTTATTTAGGAGTTAATTTTTTTTTTTTTTGGTCACATATCTTTTGGGGCACTGTAGTAACCAGAAAATAGACAGTTTATGCTTATAGCTTATGTGTACAGATGCCTTGTTTCAGCATTCTATGTTCTTCTTGTATGTGTTATAACATTACTATAAAAACATCCTTCATATCAAGCAAGGCTTTTATAGGTGGTAAAATGAATACAAAATCCCGTGGTTTTTGTCTTGATGAGAATCGTGTTAATAAAATAACAAACACAGAAAGGGATAATAAGGAAAATGTTTCTGTAAAAGTATAATGCAAAGAAATTTGTATTTCAGAACTGTGGAAAAACATTTTATCTAAAAAGTTTTATTTCCCACACTTGCCAGATTTCAGCCCAAATGCATGTTGAGCTACAGTCACAATGAAATACCTATTTTTTTAGTAGCTGAAATTAAGCTTTTAAAAAATATAACAAATGCTAAAGGAGAATTTCCTTGGAATCTTAGATATGGAGAGTGCCAAGACTGTTTTCTTTTCAGTCTACTAGTTTATTCAAGATATAAGTGGAATGCTTAACGTTTGTCAAGTAAAGTCTAACTTACAAAGACTTACAAATGTCTTACTTTTGATGATTAAACTTGCATTGATTTGTGAACACAGAGAATTTGATCCATGGGTAGGCAGATGAATACTCCTTCTGAAGGAAAAAGAATGGCTGCTCTGAAAGATACCACTTACCATAATATTCTTTCTGTTTCATTTCACTCTTTAGAAAAAGTACAAACTGGGACCCTTCACTTTTAATAAGGACACATTGGAGAAGATGAATTAAGTCTCAGACAGAAGAGGTAGGTGAACTTGTCCTAACTGTGGGTGGTGCAGTAATTAAAAGTCAGGGAAACTGCACTTTCTGACAGTTCATTAGACAAAACAGTATGTCGAAAATGTTTTGTCATGTCTAATTGCTACAGCTGCTTGGATTTCTCTGTTATACTGAGACATCAGCTATTCATAAACCAGCAGGAGGAATTAATCACCAGAAAAAGGTATTCTTTATGTTACATCTGTCCTTCTGTGTAATCAATGCCTCCAGTCTTCAGCTAAAAACTTAACTGTGAGGTGGAGTAAAAAAAAGCAGTGGAAAATCTATATCTAGCAATAGTTTTAGAATTATTGAGTTGAGCCAGCAACGTTACTTAGGAGCGTAATGCTGTCTGAGTGGGATTATATTGTGTTGTCTATCAAAATAATTTTTACATATACATTACTAAGGAGTTCCAGATGTGGAATTTGGGCTAGAGCTACTGGTGCTGGAGCCTTCATCTCACAGTATGTAGAGAAACTATCTTCAGTACATAGGTGAATGACCTTACAGTATAGCAGCAGAAATGTATCATACTGATTTTCTGTATTTTCATTCATGTTTTCCATTTTACAGAATGTTAAGTTGCACTTTGGTTTTCCCATAATAAAATAAGAGGCAATTTGCAGCAGAGCAGTATAGATGCTGAAAAAGCTTTAGCAGAGAAATTCTCCAGCTCTCTGCAGCATTTTGTGAGAACTCTGTCTTTCCCATGCAAGTAACTTAAAACAGTGTTATGGTTTTGTAAATTTCTTGCACCTGCAGGTTGTTTTGCAGAATTGTTATGGTTCTAACTAGAAAAACATTCAGAGATGAGTGTCTTAGAACTTGACCAATCCCCTTAAGGGGTGGATGACAAAAACCCAACTACCTTATGCTATTTAATACACTTTTGCAAACTAACATAGAAAAGCCTTCTAAGAGATCATTAAAGCGCTTCCTGGACTTTGTGTCATTTCTCTACTCATCCGTGGGGAGAACAGCGGCAGAGCAGCTTTTGGGTTTAAGTTGATTATAGTTCAATCATTTTCATCATGTCACACTTTGTCCTAGCTGAAGACTTTGTGGATATTTTCAGACAGCTTTGGGACTTCAACAGAAGTCACTAGATTGACATGAGACCAATCAAAATCACAGTCTAATTCATGTCTGCAAAAGTGATTTCTGCTTTCCAATAGAGGCTGCATGTTTTGATATACCACTGACCTGCAAATGTTTGTTGTGTATTTATCATTATCAGCATTAGTAGATTCATATGTTTTGGTGGAACATCATATAAATCAGGTAATTAATAAATTCCTATTGAACACTGAATTCTCTGCATTAACCAGTAGTTAAGGTCTACTGAGACATCCATACAGTGTCTTATGTACCTCAGTCTTTAGATTTCCTCTTATCCTAAGCTATTACTTCAGGGACTACTGAAGTGCATACATATACTGTTTCATGCTCTGAGTCCTTTTCTTCAGCAGGATTGAGTTTGTTTGACGATGACACTATCCATGAGAAAGAATTTTTCATAAGGGACCAGTAAACATGGTTCTGGAAATTTACGGAATATGGCGGAAGACTCCTACTTGTTACATTTTACTGAGGGTGTCATGAAAACTCAAAAATAATGATGATTTTAAGAATAATAAATAACAATAAATTAGATTCACAAAACTTCACTAACACTCTTGAAATTGATTCTTATCTATAAAACTTAACATGAGATAGTTGACATAGTTGATGGCTTCAGTGTTTGCAAGTAGTTTTACGTAAAACTCGTAAACTGTCCAACTTTTACACTCAGAATCAGCAGTGCCATATGTAAAAAGGATCGGACTGATCTGTAGGAGGCATTTGCACTCTGACATGGTGGAGTACTTGTGGTCCGGGGCCACTCCATGCAATTGCTGAAAGTGGAATGGACTGCCCAGGGAAGTGGTGGAGTCACCATCCCTGGAAGTGTTCAAGAAATGACTGTGGCACTTGGTGCTGTAGTTTACGTGATGGTGGTGGTCTGTCAAAGGTTGGACTTGGTGATCCTGGAGGTCTTTCCAACCTTAATGATTCTATGCTTTTACGGATGAAAATCTTGCAGTATATTGCTTCAAAAGCAGAGATATTAGGAAAATAAAGAGGATATGATGTTATTTCAAGAGATCGTGTGAATGCATGCAAAAGAAATAGCTTTGATACAAAAAGTATGATTTTCAAAAGTATTCAGCATTGGTGAAAAAGTTCCATTCATTTTAATAGCGGTAATACTAAGGGTGGTGCCTTTGGAAAGACTGATTTGAAAGAGAAGAAATTTAATCTATGGCCAGTGGTGAATAAAAACGTCCGCAAAAGAATGGTTCAGAGCAGAAGACCAGCCTCTTGTACTCTGATTTATTCTCTTGAGAAGTTTTCTTTCCCTTTCAACTTTAGAAGAAAAAGAGAAAAGTATTCAGAGAATAATTTTTTTTTTAAAAAAAGCAAGGGTTTGTGGTGTAAATCACTTGAATCCTTTTCGAGAACAATGCTTAAAAGGCTTTATTCAGTATTGTACTAATCAATATTTATGTCAAAAAACCTCCACTGAGTTTAATTAAACTCTACCAACATATGACTAGGATGTATTTATGAATCAAATTTAAATTATTAAAAATTTTTAAAGTCTGCCATGTTTCTACACAAGTATACAAAACAAGGATGAAAGAACTCAACTGCCTGTTTTCTCAGCTATCTGGTAGAGAGAAAAAAACCTAAGTGGAAATGAATAGATGTGTATTATTGCATCAATTAGGAGTATGCTGAGTTTAGCATTTTGAAGCCAGTGAGTTTAAATGCTGTGTAAATTCTCTCTTGCACCAAAGATCCTCCCATAGAGGTCAACGCCATCTAGTCCAGCAGGGCATGATGAACCTTGTGGCAGAAGAGATGACTTGCTACTATGTCGGACTTATAAACAAATCAAAAACCACATTATACTTATTTTAGGAACTAATAACCTATACTTGGCACTTAGCAGCAATGATTAGGAACTGAAAATGTGGCCTTACCTTTCCTGCCCTGTTATTGGTTACTTGGTATTTTTGGCAGTTCCATGTTGCTATTTGACCTTAGCTTTGTCTTCAGCACCTCCATATTGGCTACTGCATCCTAACACACAGAAATCCTCCATCTCCTTGGATGTCAGAGAATAGTGCACAGGGGTGCAACTTATTAGTTTCAGTATTCTTCATCTTCTGATTTTATTTTAAAGTTTTGTCTGTATCCTATCAGCACTCAGAAGAGAAACCACATTCTTTTAGTATTATTGATTTTTCACAAAACCCAAAAGACTGTGTTAGTCTCTGTCACAAAGCTTAGATGGAGGGTTGCAACTTGTGGATTCGAGGTATGAATTTAAAGTTCTCAATGAGGTGGCATTTTAACCTTTTTTGTTGTTCCTAATTTAACTGCAGGTCACCCTCTCCCTGCCCAAGGATTATTTACCTTTAAGACAAGTAAAGGTTTTAAACATATCAGCAGGAGGAATTAAGCAACCATGTGCTAAAGGAGCTGGAAGAGGAATTTTGAAAGGGTTTGAGGTTTAGGGAGAGCCAGTCTACTGTGTCCAGCTGTCACTCAAATGCTCATCACAGTCCCAAGGTCAATCACTCTGACCGGGATAATGTGGTGCACAGCTGCACTTTACTTTTAAAACTGCTGGAGGTTTTTTAATCTTTGCAATTTTTCCTTAAAAGTAGCAGTGCTTTCAATGTACCTCTCAGTGGTGAAATTTATTGAGATTTACACTGTCATTCTTTTTTTTTTTTTTTCAGGACTGGGAACGACGCATGATTGATAGGCTGAAGGATTTAAATCCTTATATTATTTAGGTTCTGGGTACCACCAGTTGATGTCTACGGTAGGTTTCAAAGATAGTGATACTTTCTTTCAAATATAGTGATCTTAAATGGAAGGGACCTTAAGGATCTTTTTAGCTGTAAAAGCGATTGCTGATCCAAAATTAATATGTTGATAAATACCCCACAAGAAATGGAAATGTACCCATGTTGTGAAACTGGATCTGCAAAGACTTATTCAAACAAGTGTCAAATACATGGGTCTGACTATAGAACCACAACTGGAGTGGAAAAATACAGTATACAAGTGCAAATGCATGAATCCCATTGACATCAGCTTTTGTTACATTTAGCTGTGGATGTTGTAGACAAAAACTGTGCTATGTTTTGTAGATGTAAAATATTCAGCCTTTACAGACATACCCAGCTGTGACACTACTGTAATAGTAAATACATAAGAATTACAGAATATAATGCTGAAAATAATTTATGTACATGGTATAATGTCTTACAAACTTCCTTGCCTTCTTATGTTGTTTTTCTAGAATCATAGAATTGTTTGGGTTGGAAGGGACCTTAAGGATCATCTGGTTCCAACACCCCTGTCATGGGCAGGGACACTTTTCACAAGAGCAGGTTGCTCAGGGCTCCATCCAAGCTGACCCTGAGAACTTACAGGAATGAGGCATCCGCAATTTCTTTTGGCAACCTCTTCCAGTGCTTCACCATTCTCACAGTAAAGAGTTTCTCCCAATTAGAAAGATTTTTTCCTGATACCTAATCTAAATCCCTCCTATTTCAGCTTAAAGCTATTGTCCCTTGTTCTGTCCCTACATGACCTTGTGAAAAGTCCCTCTCTGACTGTCTTGTAGGCCCCCTTCAGGTACTGAAAGACCACAGTAAGATCTCCCTGGAGTCTTCTCCAGGCTGAACAATACCAACTCTCTCAGCCTGTCTTCGTCGGAGAGGTGTTCCATCCCTTTAATCAACTTCATGACCCTCTGGACTCACTCCATCATGTCCATGTCTTTCTTGTATTGAGAAATTCAGAGCTGGACACAATTATTAAAATTGGGAAATTAATAAATTATTAATTATTATTACATTAATTATTAAATTGTTATTTTAAAAAAATAATCTACCATGACTGTCAATTTCTTTTCTAAAAAGAATAAAAATGGAACAAAACTGAAGTGCCTGGAACATTTAGCCTGAGCAGGGGCAACCAGTGAAACAGCATGGCATAACCCTGTGAAAATCTAATCTAGTGGATGTCCTTACACTATACAAGTAATAAATTATCTCATATCTGTGTAGATAGAAAGAAACTGCTGTAGAAATGTATATTTTGTGTTAGGCTGTAGATAAATGTGTTAAATGTAAAGACAAAACTTAAGAAGACCAAAAGACTCAGCAGATATCCTGAAGTAGTTTCCTCCTTATATTTAGAGACAAGTGTGTTCTCCATTTTATCTTTCTAATGAAAAGAATGAGATTTTTTTTTAAACCTGGCCATGTAATTCTGAAATCTGTAGAAAAAATACAGCCAATTTACAGTATGAAATAAATAATGTTAATGAAAGACCACTGAGAAAATTACTTCTCTGAAATTTTTATAGCAGTTTAATTTCCTCTTTTATACACTATATTTTCCTCAGTGTTCACTGTAGATGAGATATTTCACCACACAGAACTTCTAAAATAATTTTTATTGTTTTAAACTTCCTTTCTAATTTGTTTAGGAAAACTTCCTTGGCTGCTCTTGATTTTCATTCCGCTCCTTTTTTTGGGATGTTTGAGCTGTGTTTTTCTAGCAACTAGAGATTTGAACATTTTTAAGCATTTTTAAGCCTATCTCAAGAACATTTAATTTCCTAAGCAGGGTGATCAGTAACATTTCAAAGAGCGAATAACTAGAATATCTGGAATCACAGGTCATTTGTGAGAATAAAATCTTATGGCTAAAATCTTTTGTGCATTGACCACTCTGATCAGCATCACTTCTGTGTGGGAGTTGTGAATTTAAAGAAAGTGATGTCTTGTCAAAGGGTTCAAAATCAAAAGAGAAGCAACTCCTGTGCCAAATGAGTTGAACCAAAACTCGCTCTTCAGATTTGGAGCTCTCTCTCTGTTCCCTTTCAAAGTGTCACGTTTGCTTAACCCAGTAACTCCCAGAGCAATGGGTTTTGATAGTTTGTTTTTTGGGGTTTATTTATTGTATGTTTTGATTGTGGTTTTTTTGTGTCCATGACTTGCTTTTTCTCTAAATTGATGAAACTGGTTCTTTGGAACCCATATCTAGTACAGCCTGTTGTACTGTTCAGCTAANGTTGCTTTTCTAGAATCTTAGAATTGTTTGGGTTGGAAGGGACCTTAAGGATCATCTGGTTCCAACACCCCTGTCATGGGCAGGGACACTTTTCACAAGAGCAGGTTGCTCAGGGCTCCATCCAAGCTGACCCTGAGAACTTACAGGAATGAGGCATCCGCAATTTCTTTTGGCAACCTCTTCCAGTGCTTCACCATTCTCACAGTAAAGAGTTTCTCCCAATTAGAAAGATTTTTTCCTGATACCTAATCTAAATCCCTCCTATTTCAGCTTAAAGCTATTGTCCCTTGTTCTGTCCCTACATGACCTTGTGAAAAGTCCCTCTCTGACTGTCTTGTAGGCCCCCTTCAGGTACTGAAAGACCACAGTAAGATCTCCCTGGAGTCTTCTCCAGGCTGAACAATACCAACTCTCTCAGCCTGTCTTCGTCGGAGAGGTGTTCCATCCCTTTAATCAACTTCATGACCCTCTGGACTCACTCCATCATGTCCATGTCTTTCTTGTATTGAGAAATTCAGAGCTGGACACAATTATTAAAATTGGGAAATTAATAAGTTATTAATTATTATTATTACATTAATTATTAGATTGTTATTTTAAAAAAATAATCTACCATGACTGTCAATTTCTTTTCTAAAAAGAATAAAAATGGAACAAAACTGAAGTGCCTGGAACATTTAGCCTGAGCAGGGGCAACCAGTGAAACAGCATGGCATAACCCTGTGAAAATCTAATCTAGTGGATGTCCTTACACTATACAAGTAATAAATTATCTCATATCTGTGTAGATAGAAAGAAACTGCTGTAGAAATGTATATTTTGTGTTAGGCTGTAGATAAATGTGTTAAATGTAAAGACAAGACTTAACTTAAGAAGACCAAAAGAGGTAGCAGATACCCTGAAGTAGTTTTCTCCTTATATTTAGAGACAAGTGTGTTCTCCATTTTATCTTTCTAATGAAAAGAATGAGATTTTTTTTTAAACCTGGCCATGTAATTCTGAAATCTGTAGAAAAAATACAGCCAATTTACAGTATGAAATAAATAATGTTAATGAAAGACCACTGAGAAAATTACTTCTCTGAAATTTTTATAGCAGTTTAATTTCCTCTTTTATACACTATATTTTCCTCAGTGTTCACTGTAGATGAGATATTTCACCACACAGAACTTCTAAAATAATTTTTATTGTTTTAAACTTCCTTTCTAATTTGTTTAGGAAAACTTCCTTGGCTGCTCTTGATTTTCATTCCGCTCCTTTTTTTGGGATGTTTGAGCTGTGTTTTTCTAGCAACTAGAGATTTGAACATTTTTAAGCATTTTTAAGCCTATCTCAAGAACATTTAATTTCCTAAGCAGGGTGATCAGTAACATTTCAAAGAGCGAATAACTAGAATATCTGGAATCACAGGTCATTTGTGAGAATAAAATCTTATGGCTAAAATCTTTTGTGCATTGACCACTCTGATCAGCATCACTTCTGTGTGGGAGTTGTGAATTTAAAGAAAGTGATGTCTTGTCAAAGGGTTCAAAATCAAAAGAGAAGCAACTCCTGTGCCAAATGAGTTGAACCAAAACTCGCTCTTCAGATTTGGAGCTCTCTCTCTGTTCCCTTTTAAAGTGTCACGTTTGCTTAACCCAGTAACTCCCAGAGCAATGGGTTTTGATAGTTTGTTTTTTGGGGTTTATTTATTGTATGTTTTGATTGTGGTTTTTTTGTGTCCATGACTTGCTTTTTCTCTAAATTGATGAAACTGGTTCTTTGGAACCCATATCTAGTACAGCCTGTTGTACTGTTCAGCTAATGTTCCTACCACATTACTACACACATACACACAGATTGATTTAGCAAGCATAAATTAGAAAATAAACACATTCATAATGATACAGAATTTAGCTTGTCTGTACAAATCTTTCGGCAATTGGTCCAGGGTTTCTAGAAGACAAGCAATTCTACCTCACACTCACCCAACAGATTGCCATTCATTGTGATTATAACCATTATAAGGCTACAGCTCTAACAGTCAAAAAAGGTGTGTGTCCCATGTTTTTCATTCCATTCATTTCCATTGCTGCTATTAAACAGTAATCAATATCAGATTATTGACATATTTAGCCAGCTCAAATTCTGACTGAAAAAGAATTACCCAAATGTCACTTGAAAGATTTCCATTTAAAATTAATTCCAAATTTTTTAGTCCTCCTTTTCCATTGGATGAATCATTCTGCATAAATTTTCAGGTGAACTATGCGTGTTTCAGATATATCTGCGTCTCACTCCTGTTGGCTTCATTGTGGTTCAATTGGCCCACATTAAAAAAAAAAAAAAGGTGGAAAAAGGAGCCCATTTGTGCTTCAAGCACAAATAAAAACTAGGAATAAAATAAGCATTTCCCTTGAAAATTTGATTTTTCTTCTTCTTTTTTTACGTGTTATACCCTACTTTAATATATACTTGCTCTTTGACTTGATCAAGTGTGACCCTCCCAAAATCACTGCTTCATTATACTATCCCATATAATTTTCCAACCGGTCAAGTACTTTGTTTCTTGAGTGAGCTATATTCTGATTGGTAGAATGTCAAACTCATGAAAACCAAAAATTTCAAACTGGGGAAGCAGATGACTGTTAGTGAACAGTATAGCACAAACATGAAATTAGTTTAGGCAAAAATTTTAAAAACAGTTTCCTAAAATTTTGTCTGAAGTCCATATGTAGTTACCTAAGTCAGGAAGTTGAAAGACTAAAGCAATACCGGCTCTCATTATCTAGTCTGTTTTGGTGTTAGCTTGTAACTGTTTTTCCATCATTCTGTTGGTGACTCATGTTCCAGTCTCATCATATGTCAGGTAGACTTCAGATTATACTAATTATTATCCTTTCAAAAACATACTAAATTTTTATAATGGTTTTGTAGAGTTCACCATTTTCCTTTTTCCTCCTGGGTGGCATCACACAGAATGTAGCTTACATGCATGTGCAGAGCACTTTCAATTGAAGTAAGGATGGAGGACAGTATTAAACAAAAGAGTGGGGAAGTACTTTTTTATTCTTGTTGACTGCACTGGTTGACAATGTCAAGGAAAGGCAACTTCATCAGTAAGTCAGTAGTTGTTAAAAGAATGGAGAGTTGGAGATTTGGTACGCACAGGTATGCAAGTGGAATTGCACTGTCGATTGGAAGATATTTATTTTATCCTTGGCTTCATGCAGAGCAGAATTAGAAGGTGAAATGACATTAAAAATTGCCAAATCTAGAGATAGAGCTTTGCATGTTATTTGACTCATTAGAGAAAATTAATAAGGTAATGAGGCAAGCACCACTAAAGAAACACTTTATAAGACTGCATTCATCTGGTGGTGGGCAATTTTATGTGATTTCTCAAGGCTTTAATCATAATTGTGTTTTAATACACAAAATTGGTAAAGCAACTCCTAAGTTGGAAAGGACAACATATGAAGCAGAAAAATTATGTAATCATTAGCCATGATGAAGAGTTAGCAGAATTCTGTTAATTAAGCACAACCAAAACCAGCAGGAAAATGTAATTGATTATAGAAAAAAAGTCCAATCACTCAAATACAAAAAATTCTTTGATCTATCACTGTAAAAGTTTCATTTTTCTAAAAGCATTATTTTGATCTCTAACAAATAGAATTTGCTCTTTAGAGAAATATCAGTACGCCATTTGCTGTTGAAGTAGTAGCAAAAATAATTTTTAATAATAAAAATAATAATAATGAACTCAGGAAATAATGACCTGCTTATTTTTATTCTTGGCATTATATAGCAGACTGCTTGCACTGGTATCAGTATATAGCAATAATAATAGTAACATAATAGCAATCTAGCAATATCCTTAAACTAAAGTAATCCCCTAGTTAGTCTTTTTATTATGCATGAGAAAGTAATGCCCTTGTAAACTGGGTTTATTTGGATTTGGAAAAATGATTGTAGATACTTTTGCAGATGCCCATTTTTTCGAAGTTTTAGGATTTATTACCTCCCAATTATCTGATATTAGTAATTCTTCTGCAAATTCCTTTTCTCCTGCTGAGAGTGAAAACATTATAGAATCTGTGCAGCATTATAATTCACCACATTTCTGAATGTTTTTTCTAAAGTATACTTAAATGTAAATCAAATGTGGAAATGAGATTTATACACAAATTATAAATTTTAATGGAATTTACTTGTTCTGACTCTAAGCTTCTGAATAGTCCACATGGACTTAGTCAGTGTTCCATTATTTCTGTATCTATGTCTAGTATTTAGTCTCTAGATACTCTTAAACAGTTTAACATTGTTGGGAAAATATTTTATTTTCCTTTCTTAACTTGGCTTCCCTTTCATAATCAAATTCTTAGCCAAGAATGATACAAAGAGCCTCCAGCTGTTTCTGTCCAATTTGTCATTATTTATTTCATTGCATTCTAAAAAAACCGATTAGCGGTCCTTTGTTTTTCATCAACCCCCTACCTAGACGGTTCAAGCACAAGAATATTGATGCAAAACAATGACACATCCCTGCAGTGGGAGAGTGGAAAACCAATTTCCTACCCCTGCCCAGCAGGGGTGCTTCAGCAGTGGACACTCTGCATGTTGCAATGATATCCTTCTATAAAAAAGTCCAATTTTCAGAGCTCACCCACATGCTTGGCTCTTCAGCTGCCTGGATGCTTCAAAATCATTCTTCTCTTTGCCTTTGGTCAAACTGATTAGTGCTCTTGCTCTTATACAATGGAGCAGGATGTGAAGGCATGAATTGTTTATTTTTCCACTGGGAATGATCTGGGCCCCTCTTCTCCTTCACCTGTCTTGCTGATAAAAGATGCAACATGTTAAAGCAACCACTACCACATCCAATTAAAGGTCCATCTAGTTTAGTCTCTGATGAGTCCTCACATCAAATGCTGGGGGAAGAGTGAATATGTTCAAGAAGAAAATAGGAATAATTTCTCAGGTCTAATAATTTCAGTCTACAGTAATTTGACAGTCATGATTTTTTTCTGAGACAGAAATTGTGTCTTTCTATTTAATGGCCTTGTTATAGAATTCTTTCTTATTTTCTTACAATCATATTTTTTTGAAGTGGCAGAGACTTAATATCCACAGAATGATGTCATAAACTTTATGACATCAACTTTATGACTTTATGACTTTTTGCTATTAATACTGCTGTGGTTATTGTGATTTTAGTAAATCATTATTCCAGTTTTAAAACTTATTGTTCCTCCATTATCAGAAGAGGCAGGGTGAAAGGGGGTAGCTATCTGAAGTTTAGTTCCCAGTGGTTGTTAAAACCAGCACAGTACCCCAAGTCATTTTAGGTCTATGAAACCCTGAAGTCATGTTTTTATAACACAGTTTTTAAAACTAGGTGTATATGTATAGCATGAAAAACTGCATTTCAAAGGGTCTAGAACTTCTCTGTTACATGAGTCAAATTAAAAGTTTTTGTAGTGGTTAGTGCTGAACAAAACAATTTTCTTAGAGGTGTGTATGAACCGAGCTAACATGTACTTTACCCCTCAATGCACATGAATGCATCAATTTTTTTAACATAAATTTCTGTTTAGGCAATATTTTAGGGATTTAGAATATGTACTGTAAGTGAGTAATAATATTGTTGATAAGCTTGTTTCATCAAACCTATAAAAACTTGCTTCAGCTTTGTTTGTTGAAATAATTGTCAGTACTTATTTCTAGCTAAGTTGTATCTCTTACTTATGAAAAACTGGTTGTTTGTCAGTCCTTGCTTAGGAATAATTTGAACTTCTGTAATTGTCTCAAAGATCTTAGACAATGATTTTAGAAAATAAATCAACAGATTTAATTTTTTAATTTTCTTCTGATACAATTCAATCTCACCATACCAGCATATGCAATTTTGTAAAAATCATCAAGTGTTGACATAAATGGGAATGGACACTCTTGTTGTCCTACTGTTTTGTGGATTATCAGTCCAGTATGCATGTACTTTTAGACTGTACTCATTCCCCTTTTTAGTGTTGACACCTGTGCGGTCAGTGTTACTTTTCTAAAAATAAGAAGTCTGTCAGCCAGGTTTTTTCATGATGACCAGACTACTGTTCCTGGACCCTAAGGAAGCCAGGAGAAATTCCTGCCTGGGGGCTTCCTTTTCATGTATGCACTTTTGTTTTGTTCAATCTGTATTTTAATTTTGTAGAATTTTGGAACTGAATTCACCTGGGTTAGGAGAGCCCAAGCTTATGATAATATAGTAACTTTGGGGAGTGGGATGCTGCAAACACCCTTGCCCTTCCCAGTGGTTTTACAGAGACTATTAATTCAAATTCAGGGTCTATCACATGGGTCTTCAAATGTTTTTGCTTAATTTACTTCAAAAAGAGTGTAAAACAGATGCTCAAACTGTACCTACAAATTCTAACACTTTTTTTTTTTATTTCAGCTACTTATTATTTTCAATGTGTCCATAGTTTTGACAACACTTGTCTTAACATTTACCCGGAAGCTGACTGTGTTCACTGTGCTGGAACAGCTTCACTTGTCTAACATACTAAAATTTTCTTTTGTAAAAGCAATTCTTGCCTGCACATAAAAAAATTACTAGTCATTTGTTCTCAAAGGAATGAGAAGGAACGTAAGAGGAGCGTATTAAACTTTACTATGTCCAGTCTTCAATTTCTCCGTAGTAAACTTCTGTCAGGATGTTAAAAAGCTTATCTTTGAAAGGCTATGAGAATTGGGATTATTCATCCTGGAAAAGAGGCTTTAGCGTGATCTAACTGCAGCCTTTCAGTACCGAAAGGTAATTTCCTACAGAAGAGATGGAAAAATATTATTTGGAAAGGCACGTAGTGACGGGATGTGGGGGAACGGCTTCAAACTGAAAGAGGGCAGATTTAGCTTGCCTGTTAGAAAGAAATGCTTTACTGCGAGGGTGGTGAGGCACTGGAACAGGTTGTCTGTGAATACCCCATTCCTGGAAATGTATAAGGCCGAGTTGGAAGGAGCTCTGAGCAACCTGGTCTAGTGAAAGGTGTCCCTGCCCATGGAAGGGGGTTGGAACTAAATGATCCTCATGGTCCCTTCCAACCCAAACCATTCTATGATTTTGTGATTCTGAGGAAACACAAAATCTTCACTCTTTGCAGAACAGGAGAGAAAAGGGGGCAGGAACAAAACTATATGGCAGATGTCAATAATTTTGCTTCATTTTTCAAAGTTAGAAGGTTAGATTCGATGATTATGAGAAGGAGTTAATTACTTTGCCTAAGATTAGTTATTATTTGGTGCAGAATGCCACAAAACTCCATCAACAAGTTTTTGACATTTCCACACTTTAGTGCACATTTGAAACAACATCTAAATGCAAATTGTCAAATAAATTGAAACCAAATACAGCATGTAGGCCAATTTTCTCTTCTTTTTCTGACAGAATATGGGAATCTTAGAATATTAATAACTTAATATTTTAACTTTGAGTATTCAATTTTTTTTCCTCAGTTAATAAAAAGAATCTTTTGATATATTTGCAATTCTGTTAACAAATTGCTGCATATCTTCGTTGTTCTTTTTAAATTGATTTTATTGCATGTTCTGAGTATAATCAAAAAAAGACTGTATTTCTAAAAACAAAATTGTATTTTACTCCTAACCCATTTTAGTGCACCCCAGCCTATTAGAACAGGCAGTGAATTCTCAGTATTAACTGATGATTAAACAGCAGTGACTCCAGAATGCAAAGTATAATGACCTGGAATCCCAGGCCTATTAAAGAGTATATGTTTTCTTTAAAAACTTTCAGGTAACAGTTGCAAAGCCATAGATTTTCAGGAAATACCAATAGCACCCGAGACAATTTTGCACTCTCTGACATTTGTGCTAACACGTACGACATTGACTGGCAGGTGTTTAAAATCTTAGATCAGGTAGTCTGTTCATAAACACATTTGTGGTCAGGCTCTGGTGATGAGTATCAGAATTCATTAAAAACTAGCAAAATTCACTTCTTGGAATAAAGGACTTTTCCTAGACTTTAGGCTTGAGATAAACCAGAAGAACCTTATATTTCCTGTAGGGTCAAAAGCTTTTCAAGCCTACTGGCAGGTTAAAAAAAAAATTGATTTATTCAAAACCAGAATGTGCTATTGCTCCTAGGGAATAACTGTAAAGTAGTCTTGGTAAATTTTAATGTTTGATAGAAAAAAAATAGACCTGTCAAAAAAACCATCAGAGACATAAAGCTATTGAGGAAAGTCAAGTACTGCATTTTCATTCTCTCTCTGTTATGAAAACACATTGTCTACAAGGTAACTTCTGGGGTGATTAATAATATATTAAAAATGTTTTCTGGGAGAAAATATTGTGACTTGACATACTCATTTGTGACCTAAATCTGTGCACACTTTTTTTTTTGATTAATAAATAATAACTCAGAAAATCTTGCCAGTGAAGGTTGTAAATTAAGATAAATAAAATTTTCTATTTTTTCCTCACTGATGTTTCACATTTCCTTTTTTTCACTTGGGAATAAGACCTGAAATTTTGAAATGCAAAACACATCATATCATTTTTACAAAGGATTTAATTTTTTAAATATTTGTCTGCTTCTTTTCTACTGCTGTATGCAATAAATATCAATTCCCTTCAGTACATCTTGGGTATCTGTTCTTGTAATATGGATATTTTATGGGTAATATTTTTGCCTGAGATTGACTAGACAATTTGGGACAGAGAGTAGTTCTGGGCTAACAGTAATTTTATTTCTGCCAGTACAAATCTCTGTTATCTTTATTGACAATTAACTATCCCTTAAAAGACGTAGCAATGTATTCAGTGAGATAATTCTTAATTTCTTTATTTCTTTTGTTTGTGCTATTGCTCAACTTGTGGCCCTTCAGAGCCACATAGAGACCCAAGAAAAGAGGAGCAGAGACTACATTAATTTTAGCTGTCCAAGTGACAGCAAGGAAACAAGAGGAAAAGACAGCCAGCCTGGGGGCCACCAAGTATCCAAAACCTATTTTATTTAAGATAAAACCTGGAAATCAATCACGTCAGCCCAGCAGGACAATTTTTCAACCAGGAAGAAGGGAAATACACCACTGAGTCGGTTTCTGAAATATTCAGCCAGATTTTATTGACTGTGTGCCAGGTAACAGGGGATAAATAACAGTGTTGGTCAGATATCCACTAAGTAACAGTAGGAGTTGACTAGAACTCTTAAATTAGCAGTATTACTAGAAAATTTTAATATTGGTTAGAAACAGGTCATGGTTCTTACCCAAAGTTTATGATGTTTATCTTTTTTCCCCCATTGCCTCCAAGAAATTTTCTGACTCTCATTTTTTAGAATTTTTAATTGCCTAAAACACAATTTCAAAACAGAAATCTTTCTCTTAGTCTACCTTGAATTCCTTGCTTGCACATTTGGTTCTAAAGAGGTCCCTGCAATTTGCAGTTGCCCTTTTAATCTCCTTTTCAAGAAATATTTCCAAGAGGATAAAAAATTTCAAGAGCTGCTACTGCAATACGCTGTACTGGAAGCCAAAATGAGAGTGGCAAGCAACATGTCTGGGCCCTGGAAAGGAAAATGGAAAACTCATTGAAAGAAAATCACCAGTAGCAATTTGAATTGTGAATTATGCTGTCAATAGTACTCCCAAGACATGAGTACTAAATGCATTCTTCATTGCTCTCTATTTCACTGTTTCTTAGCTTCAGAAAAACGCCTATCAAAGCTTACAGACACCTGAAAAATCCAATTTAATTCCAGCACTTGTTCACAAGAAGGAAAAACCTTACAGCAAAGTTAGCAGAAATCTGTGCATTTTCATATGACAAAGTAAACAAAGAGAGAAGACACTTTAGAGCAGATGTTGAGGCACTTACGTAATATTTCACTCTGAGAAAGGACAATGTGAATCACAAGTGTCATCTAAATTCCTTGACTCATCAACATTCACAGTACAGACCAGACAAACCTTAGTCTTAGCTGATTGTTTACTTTTATTCATGTGATGAACACTCAGGCACTTAGGACTGGATGATTTAACAAGACACTCTGTAACAAATCCTTTCTTTGGAACAGGAGCACTATATCGAAAATCTATTTTGTCATGTACTTAAACAGAGACACGTGAGAACTAGAATCTCTCCGTTTCACAAGACATCTAGGCCAATGACAAAAAGAAGTAAAGATGGTCAAACCTTATTATTTTCATATTGGAAAGACCTACTGGTCACTGAAATGCATGTTGTTGACATCAGTTTAAAAAGAGACAATAACTTGCATCAAAATTTACGGTGCTGTATGATGCCTTGAAGTGGCTACCTGAAAACAGAGGCTAGACATGATTAGGAGAATAAAACCAGGTATTTATTTGAAGGGCCTTCAAAGGCACACCTTGAGCAGTCAAAAGCCTCCGAGGGGCTCCACCCGAGATGGACCCTGGGTCACAGTTTTTCACACTTTTAAGTTTGGTCCATTTGCGTATCAGGGTAAATTCTCCAATTATAACTTCAAGTAATGATGTAATTGCCCCAAGTTTGCTTCCCCCTGTCCAGAGGCTCAGTTTACATATTTCAGGGCCTGGGACAACAAAGTGTCCTTGAGTTCAGGCCCAGAGAGGGTTTGTTATGTCTAACCAAAATGTGAGAACAGTAGCTAACAGGCTATATGAAGTTTCAGTGTTACACACTAGGCAGTACAGAACCTGAAAGATATAAAAGCTAAAACCTAAGGCATCATGTACAATTACAAGTCTAAGCCTAAAGAAAAAGTCATGGGGATTTCTTTGACATAAACCAGCCATGCTGCAGAAAACTGCTTTGAGATTTTTATTTCAAAAAATCAAACCAGTCAGCACTCACAGCTATCAAAGTCCTTACACATAAAATACAAATCTGTCTCAAACTGTCGTTTACAGTGCATTTTGTTGCCTATTTTATACACCTATGTTCCAGAAACTAAAAAATATGTCAGGTTCACATTGAAATAAAGCTCACATTCCTTAGTGACTAATGTATTTAATTGCCTTCCAGAAAAAACATGATGGATGTTTAAGAACATCCTTTCATTTTAGATGAAGAAATGGATTAAGGCTAATTGGAGTCTTATCAACCAAATGTTATCTACACATGAGGGACTGACTCTCTGTCTTCTTTCAACAGTTCTTGCTTTAAGTTAGATAATCTCTAAAACTAGACTTCCTATCACCACATCTCAAATCCCTCTGCCCTATTTTTTCAGCCATTTCCAAAGACTTTAGCCCCACTTTTCTGAGCCTAAACTTGAAAATTAAAGAACAACCCAGAAACGTAATGTATGGCACTACAAAGTTTTATCAAAGCCATTGGACAAATAGGTATTAAATGTGTACTTTCACGATAAAATATAATTTCTGTTAATTCAAACTTTTGTATCTCATAAATCAAATACAATTTATTAAAAACAATTTCTGCATAATAAATAGATAAACTTCTACAGATAAAAAAATTAAAATCTTAATTGATGATTTTTTAAATTGTAGTTATCTTATAATTTTAATTTAAATCTTCTTGTATATTGGGAGTTATCTTCATGTATTCTTCATTTTGAAAATTTTCTGACATATTTGAAATTTTTTTTTCATATTTGTCTTATTTACATTGTGCAATGGGGTAAGTCTAACCCTTTCATAAAACTCTTTCAGGATCATTGAGTAACCATTTTCCAAGCAGAAACATTTTGCCAAACGATCTTATTCAAGTGCATGAATGACAATGAACAAATCTTTACCTTCATCTTGTAGTCCTAAGAACTTTGAAAACAATTTATATCTCGGTCAGACTTTTAAAATGCTTTTATTTATCAGCTCCTAATGTTTTTTTTTAATGGGAGATGTTCTTTTCCTTCTCGTTCACCTCTCTCATATTTCTTTTTATTTTAAATTTTATTTGAAGTGGATGTTACCAGAAATAGGTAAAAGTAAACATTTTATCACTAAAATGTAGTCTCAAGTCACAGCATTGTATCCAAGTCTCACAGAACTCTGCAGATGTTTTAGATATAGATGAAACAATGCATTATTCTTTCTAATCATTTTTCAGTGTTTTAGACTCATTCCAAATGTTTGGGGTCATCAGATTTTTAACGCTCTGAAGTATCCTGTAGAAATTACTTCTGTTGTTAGTTCTCTGTGCTTCAGCTACCAGGGTAACACCCATCTCCAAATTGTTGCTGCAGCTACAGAGAACTGATTGAGCAAGTATATTGTGCCTGGATGAAAGTGCTGCTTAATGTTGCCTGAGAAGCTGACATTATAGAGAAAACTTTAATACAGTCAGAAATATTGTGACTTTTACTACTTTCTTCCTCACTTCAACCCATGCACTATAGTTGAGGAAATATATACAAGTGAAGAAGAGTACCACATTTGCTAAAAAACACCCAATTGCTCATTTGTTTAGAATTCAAGTTGTCACCTTCAAAGGTGATTCTTCGCTCAGGAAGTACCATAGTTAAAGGTTCTGCAATATGCACTCAATCATTGTCAGAAAGAACAGACAGAACATCTAAATTTTTCAAACTAGAAATAATCTGTGCAAAATTCTTCTTCTCTAGCTTAGGTTGCTAGGCTGTGTCTCCTGTCCCCAGAGTGCCTGTAAGACATCTTCCAGAGCTGTCAAAGTGTCCTTTCAAATGCTTTTTCTGTTCTTACCAGCTACTTAGGATATAGGTAAAAAAAGGATAAGAAGAATGGAATAATTTTACTCTTCTTTAGCTGTCTCCAGACAACATAAGAGAAAAAAGAAAAATATGGGAACATTAAAGTTGAAAGTGATGAAAGACTGGGAGTCTTTGAGGCTGGTCCAGGGAGCAGTGCAGTGGCCAGAAAGCCACTCCCTTGGAACAATTTTGGCTGAGCAGATCTGAAGACAGAACTTTCTGTGTAATTTCTCTACTTCTGCATTTTGAAGATTGCCTTTTGGAACACATTGTAAATCACTCATGAACAATCCTAAAGCTAAAACAGAGTTTCCTGTGGTGAAAAAAAAATAGGCAACCTTAGCTATCACTCATCTAAAAAGTTATCTCCATTTAAATTATAAATCCTCCACTGGAAGTGATCACTGTTTAAATTTTGTTAGTGTTTTACTCTGAGAAACCCATAACCTAGCAGAGGAGCTTATAGGGTTTATTTTTACCTCAATTCACAGCTTCCAGGTTTTGCATTCCTGTTCTAACATCTAGTTTCTTAAGGAAAAAAGACCAATTTCAAGAGGTTCAGTGGGAAAACACAGAGGAGTTATATAGTTTATTCCGTGCACTTTTTTTCTATGCTTAACGTTGGTTTGCGGGTTCCAAGAGTATATTAGTATCAATGCAGTCTTCACTGTTCTGTCCATAAAGCCATTCTGACCATAAAGTTGTCTTTGTCTAATACCTTTCTGTACCAAACAGTGGTTTTATTATTTTTAAATTCAAAATATAAATACTTTTTGTCTTCTTGGAACACATCTTAAATGACAAAAATATACTAGAGGTCCCTACCAGAAAGAAATTAGATGCCATGTGTAATTAATCCAATAGAATTTTCTGAAAAAGACATCAGTTTTCTTGTGGCCAAACGGCATTTTCACAAATTGAGTTAGGCATCAGCTTCTACTAAATTTGGCAGAAATTGATTTAGGAAAAAGTTGTAAATTCAATTGTTTCTCTTTGCCTTTTGAGCTCATCTAGAAGCTGACAAAGATTGAGTTATTATTTTTGTATAAATAAGTATAGATAAATAAGATGTGAAATAATAGCATTTCCGACACGTAGGAGAGCCTTTTACTTCCCTACAGCTGTTTGGTTTAAAGTTCAAGCTGTTGTATCTTCAAATCCCAGCATCCCTTTATTGCTCACCTTCTACCTGGCATTAATAGAAAGTGATTTCATGGTCTGAAGTTTACATTTTTCTGTAGCAATACAAGCACAGGGACTTAAATAAGACATGAAATTAGGGAGACTGTAGTAAGAAATATCTTTTTGCTGTAGATGAGATCTGATCCTAAAGAAGCAAATGCCAGAATTTCATCTGGCTTCAGTGGTACTTAAATTTTATTCTGGAGGTGTATAATGAAAATTGCAACTTTCTAGGTGTCTCTGGAAAATCTCCTGAACTGTCCATGGCATTTTTCCAAATTCCAAAGCTGACAATGCAGTCTAAAATCGTTAAAAATTTAAACTTATTTTTTAAGAAAAATGTACATGAAGGTGAGAGGTTATTTTACATGACAAGCTTGAGAGGCAATTGTGGAACTACCTTCATCCAGCCTTTATGAGTTAGTACCATACTGTTGTTAAATCTTGCTGCTCCGTTGCCCCCCTCTGAAACAATGCTCCAAAGACTGCAAAGCAAACAACTCAAATGAGTGAACAGCTTCTCTGTGTTTCTTCTCACTCTCTTACCCAGTTTAAGATAGGAATGGTGTAGGCTTGGCTATTTGTGATTCCTGCATCATACCTTGAAAAAATTACTCCTTGTGCTCTGCTCATTTCCTAGTAGACATATTTTATGTGCCAAATCCACCACCCTAAAAGCCAGTAATTGTCCCTCTAAATGAAATTGGCAATTTCATATGGAGAAGCCAATTACTAAATTGACTAAACAATTTTCATTATCATGTCATCCTTGCAGGTGGTCCTTCCAGGTCTTGCTTTAGAGACACTGGAAAGGCAGCCAGAACTGTTACTCTTTCCTTTTCATGTCCCTTTAGATAAATCAAGATGAAATGTCCTTGTTTGTCCCTGTTTGTCCTTGCCCTTTATCCACTAAACATAAAGCTAAATGGTGTACAGGCAAGGCTTGTGCATGTACTAGTAAACAAATTTTTAAATTTCAGCATTTCACTTTCCTATGGCATGCCTTTTTGTTTGAATTCTTCTCTCCCAAGGACAGAAAATTCAGAAAATCTCACTCAGTAAGGAAAAGTGAATTAGAAATAATTAAGAGAAGGGAGGACAAGGTAGTAAAATATGTATAAAAATAAAGTCTGAAATTGAAACTTTTCCCAGATTTAGACCTATGTGGAAATTGAAAAAAATTTAAAGGCATTGAAACTCTTATTATGTGACAGTGCAGAAACACTTGTAACAAATAGTGGTTTTCTTGTTTCTTCTTTTTAAGAAAGTATTTGCACTAAAACTGACCAGAGATCTTTGAATATTGAACAGAGTTTTCTTATGTTGTAGAGTAATAAAAGCAACCTTTTGAGAGTTTCCCAGACAGTTGTGGCAGAATGTCCATTCAGAAAGGCTGATCATTTTACTTAATATTTTTATTCCTTCCTTAATGTTAATTGTTTTCATCAAAATTTGTATTTAATGTGATAGATTTCAGATTTTACAAAGAATGAATTTGGACCATCAAGAAAACCCCATGCAAATTTTTGAAAGTATTGTCACCAATTTTGCTGTGGAGCACACTCTAACAAATTATTGTGATTCAGTGCTCCAGTCAAGAAAGTATTCTAGCTAATATATTCCAAATGAACTACTTTTATTCCATGAAAACAATATTTCGAAAATGAAAAAGTTCCCATGGAAAGTTTTCAGACACTACTCACTTAAGACTTAGAAAAATGAAAGCATAGACAAATATCACATTGTTTTACTCTTTTTTTTCTATCATAGGAAAATCACATCTAGATAATGGCAAAATGAATCAAAAATTTAATAAATAAATCTTTAATAAAAATGGTGTCATGGGAATCATAAATGGTTATTGTCTGCATTGCCTGCTTGTATTCCTTTTTAAGTGATGAAATATGTGGAAGGAAGACTGGATGTCTGAGAATTGAAGAAGCTGAGGTTATCCATTTAAAATCAACAGAGATGCTATGAAGCATCATTACTTCCCAGACTGAGGTGTAGCCAAAAAACCAGAAGCGGCCTGGATTGCCCACTTAAATACAGTAAAAATGTTGGGTTTTGCTGCTTTGGTCTCTTGATTAAGGCAATGAATCCATAACAGTAGAATAACACTGACTTGCTGACATTCCCTTAACTAAGGCACTGACAAGGAAGTGCTTAATGAATGTATTTTGATTATTGTTCTGTTTGTAGGAGAAGCTAATTAAAAAGGACAGAAATTTTATGACCTTCTATAAGACTAATATTTAAACTTTTTTGTTTGTTGTATGCCTCAATTGATTTTGTGCATACTATTTTCTCATGTTATGAGGAGTTGGGGGTCTTTTTGCTGGTATTTTTTTTTCTTCAATAAAGAGCTTTTGCACACCAGACTGCATTTTTCCACCCTGCTGCAGCTGTAATTCATGTTCATTAAAAAAAAAAAAAAGGAGGAAAAAAAAAAGGAAAAAAAAGTTAAAAAGAGAACAAGAGAAAGAGAGCTTAAAGAAATGACACTTTTACCTCTTTGGAGAATTAATACTTTCTGATATAATTACCTTGGTTAATAAAACATTTATGTAGAAAATGAAATCCAGGGCTTAATTTTTCTGGAAACAGTTATAAATGAACGTTATGCAGCAATCATAACAATTATGCATGAGCTACAGAAACAAACACACATGACAGAACAAGCAATAACTAATAAATGCTTAGGAAATACAAAGGTGAGGTACATCATGAATACCATTTTTCTACTTCAGGCAAAAACAAATGGTATCTAATTTCTTTTAGTATCTTATGTAACACCCGAAGATGTTAACTGGATTTATTTGCTTTTACTGAACATAACAAACAAATCACTGTTTTATATGCCTTTTTTAAATACATTTCATGCATATGAGAGTATAAAATTCTAGAACGTGTTTGCTCTTTAACACTCCCTGTTAGTCATAGAAACATTTGCTCTTGTTTAGAAACAAGTCGTGTGATGCTGACATCTACATATTGATTAGGATTAGGAAAATGTTTGCAGTTCCAGTTTAGTAAGTCATCTAATGGTAAGAGCCTACAGCAGTTCTCATAAAATTTTAGTCCTAAATGGGAAAAAATAGGACACAATCAGTTCATGTGGTGGAAATTTTACAAATTCAACTCTTCTATTGAGACTGGCATTGGTGTGAACTGCATGGAAAATGATCTCTTTTGGTTTTGCATTTTACTCAGAATAAACTTAAGGTCTGGAACACAGGCTTCCTGATGAACCATTTCTGAAATGCAGAAGGGATGAGGTATGAGGTTTCAGACAACAACTATAGCTCATTTCTTTGAGTTGGTTTCCTCAACTAATGTCTAGGCACATAAAAGGAGACAGCTATTGAAATGCTGAGCACTGCACTGATTAACTTTTAAATGACTTGCTGCCTAGCTTCAGATGGGTGAACAGGCTACGATGAATGGAGAGAATAATGACCAAAACTGGAATCCATGGGAGCCAGATTTTTGTGCAGGGAGTTGTTTAAAAATACCTAGAAGCAAATGTTGAGGATCAGTGATTGACTAAAGTCCCATTCAGGCAGTGACATCAGGATCTGCAATTAAGAGTTATGCTTCAAGGGTTTCAGCATCACTACATGTAAGAAGGCAACAGTGGCCTTATAGAGCAGGATCCTCAGGGCTACAGGGGCTGTGATTGAACTCTTGTAGAGAAGGTGCTTTTACAGGTCTGTCTTCTTGAAGTATTAGGGTGACTACAGACAACAGACTACCTTGAGGGGTATGTAGGTCCTTTGACAATTACCCAGTGGCTGTTGGGTACCTGCAGGTTACCTGAGTTCCTTTGTGTATACTCCTGTCTGTGGGGAAGAAGTGTATATGTCCTTCTCCAGTCTAGTATTCACAGCTCCAGGTTTGATCCTGGACTTAACATAGCTGCATCAGACTTTGAGTAAATATCCCTGTCCCAGTGTTTACTCACGTGGCTGAAGTACAGGGGACCTGTGGTCTGTTTGTCACTGTCTCTGAGGTGGTTTCAAACTCACAGATTTCACATGTCAAAAATTCAGCCTGGCAACAACTTAAAATGGGTTTTCCAAAAAAATCTCATTCTTGATCTTCTACACTTACAGCTGATGGGGCAAATATACCTACTGATCTCACTGGGACCAATGTTTGCTTCACACAACTTTGGAAAAGTTTACTTTAGAATTTCAAATGCAATTCCTTCTAACCTGGAGGGCAGGGCCTCTGCTGAAAAAGTTCCATGAAGCTCTAGAGAGTTTCTTCTAAATTTATTATCTCAAAAACTTTGGTCTTCCATCTCAGAATAATGAATAAGGATATTACTGAAAAGATTTACAGGCAAAATAATGTCAATGCTTCATAATGCTTAACTGACAAAAATCATTATCTTGTCCTTGTTAGCAGATTAATTTTCACAGCATCCTTGGAGCATGACAAGAATCATTATCTACATTTTACTGATTGAGAATGATTACAGCCCACATTTTCCAGTATGATCCCTTATTTGCATGATTCATTTTCTGAGGTAGAAGATCCTGGTCTCTTTTAGAAGAGTTTATTTTCTACAATAGTTAAAGTCTTAAGAAATTTTTTGCTGGATATCCAAAACTTTCTGAAAATTAAATTAGTTAACATATTTAAGAAATTTATTTAACATATCTTTTGGAATCATGGTTAAAGAATTAGCAGCAAAAAGATGCTATAATTCAATATGGTATGAATTTGAGGCCCAGCTGCTACAAACTGACCTTATCTTTTAGGTCTTTTGTAACGCAAAACATGAAAAAGAAAGCAGATTAAGTTATTGGAAGAAAAAAAAATCCTAGAATTTTCTCATTTAAAAGCAGAAGAGGTGGTGACACTCCATAAGTCTTCTTGAAGTATGTCATAGAACAAAGTCTACAATATAAAAATTGCTGATGTCATGGAGAGAAGTCTACAATCTTAAAGTTGTTGTTGTGGCCAGATTGTAGAAGTGCAAATGTCCCATCTTGTATACACTACTTGTAAGAATGAAGAGGAAAATAGTGACCACCACAGTAAACATACAAACAAAAAGGAAAAATAAAAAAGTAATACTTCAGATAGCTTTAGAATTCACATTCTAATTATTCCTGCATTTTCTGAAGTTTGATAACCTCAAGATTTATATTCCTAATAAGGAATCTTCTATCCGGTCATATCAAAAGATGTGACATTCCCTTGCAACTGACAAAGAAAATTGCCATTCCTTAGTTATCTCATGTCTTCACAGACTCCAGATTTTGACAAATAAGAAAAAAGTTATCATATGACTCACTAATGAAGCCACAATATGTACTTTCTAAATTTGGGTTGGCTGGAGGATCCAGCTGGGAGCAGTGATAAACACACAGTACTGTACATGCCGCTCTCATGCTTTGTCAGTGTTTTGAATAAACTCCCTGAGTACAGTACGTAAGTCATTGCACAGAAGCCTGCACGACCTACTTGTAAGATTTTGCCTTTTTCGGCTTTCCCTCACAGTAGCTCCTTAAAACACTGATTTTGCTTCAACTATTAGCATTTGTACCTTATGCTGAAAAGAGTGGTGTCTATAAGAGATTTTGGGGGAGTTTTAGACAATGAGAAAAGGGAATCCTAAGAAAAAAGACAAGGGAAAACTTAATGATGACATCTGCATTTTTCTGCTCCTTCAGATGAATAAAATAAAATTATGAGAATGTGCATTAAAAAAATAATAATTATTATTTACTAACACAAATTTGTTTATATTTAAATATACAATTTAAATTTATAATAATATTTGTTATAGCAATAATAATAATAAATATTCAATAATATATGCCCATGGTTTCCTAAGAAATCAATATATTTTATTTTAATTTTAATGCTTTATTATAAATGTAGGCATCTTAAGAAGTAAGTAATAGTCTGCTAAAAGGTGCCATAACTCTGAGAGATGAGGATTTCTCCTCCTCCTAGAGTGAAAATCCTCCTGGCCAATTGCAGAGCATTTTCTCAGGACACGTTAGCGTGGCATTATAATTAAATTAACGTATGGCATGACTGGAAGGGCCATATAGAGACACAAAGGTCTCAGCTGTGCTCCCTAACTGAGAAAAGGTAAGTGTAGGTGACAGCTGTAGCAGCAGTATGTTTCACAAATCCCTCGAGCAGTTTGGGAGGGAAATAAGGGCTCTTTCATAGTCTACTCATTTCTAGTGTTGGGGCTCGGGGGTGTCATCTTTTTTTTCCTTTCTTTCTTCTTTCAGGAAAGCTGTGTGCAGTGTCTCACCAGCCCCCCACGAAGAGACAGCTGCTGTTGCTGTTACAATTACATTTTGTTGCTGTCATTGTTGGTGTTCTTCATTTGATTCTTATCGAACAGAACTGACAGTTTGATTTCACTTGCTTTTTAAATGAAAAGCTTGTCCGATGTATCCTTCAGGAGATAGTTTAATGAATCTGAAGAACCAAAATTCCCCAGTCTTTACTGTCATGAGTATTTCACGTCTAATCTGTAGGAGGCGGCTGTAAAGAAAGGAGAATAAACAAAGAGAATGGTGTATGAATCCGGACACTCATCTGATCCATTTTTACTCTGAAGCAGACTGAGGCCATGTAGACCTGCTCTCAGTAAGGAATAGGCAATCACATTAATGAAAACAAACAAAAGGGAAATACCACGTTCTAATTGGAGCCAATCAAAAATTTTTCACTGATTTGTGTTGCAGCATGATTTTCCTTTGTTATTTTTTCCAAGGGTACTTTTTGGGATGCAGGAATAAACTGACAAGGGTTCCAAACAGGATAGAAAGTCAAGCTATTTCCCCATGAGGACCATGAGGCATCATGGCAGATCACCCTGAGGGTCTGCCCCACTTCTGTACCTGATGAGTTTCAAGCCCCAACTTGTCCAAGGCAGGAGCAGTCCGGACTGACCCCAAAGCTGGCCCTGCTTTGGGCAGGAGGTTTGATTAGAGACCTCCTGAGACACCCCTTCACAGCTTTAATGGTTCTGTGGTTTCTCAATAGAAATCATACCAAAGTTTTTTCAGCAACTATCATTACTAATGAGTTTATATACGTTCATAAATACACAGAAATCATCTCACTGGATCAGTTTCGCAACATGAATTGGAAATCTTAATATTACTTCTCTTTCACCAATTTGAATAATTAACAGCCATTTTGATTCTTTTAACTCATAATCTAATGGACCTTTTAATAAATCCTGATAGTCTATCATGGCTCTTCAGATTGATAGCTTAGCAAGGTACATGATGAAGAGCATTCTAAGTGCTCTGTTTTGGTGGCAATTTGTCAGTGAAGAGAAATTGCATGAAATAGTTAAAAATTGACAAAGCAGAGAACGGCGTTGAAGTTACCCAAGATAATTTGGTAAGATAGAGTCAGTCTGAAAACGAACTTTGAGATACAGGTACAAATTAGTTAAGAGGAAAAGTATTATAATAAAGTATTAAAAAGTTTGACTGGCTAATATTAGTTTATTCATTATACTTCAACCATATACAAGCTACAATTGGTTCCTCCATACCTGCTCATCTTTCCATTAAGTCATTTTTTATTTTGCTTTTATTGTATTTAGGAAGACACCTGCATTGTGCACTGGGGATTGGTGGCACAGAACAGTGGCAGCACAGAATATCACTCTTTGCCATTGATACTTAAACTTAGCAGGGTCTGTAACAGGCTCTGCCTGTCAACAGTTCTTCATTCCCTCTTAGAAATTAGCAGACCTACTTTCTGTTTTGGGTCTCTCATCAGCCACCTGTAGAAGGACATCTTTACTTTCCCATGTGTAGCAGCCACTGCAATCCTCTCTGTGCTCCTCAGGCATGAAGCTTTGCTGCTCCTTGATAAATGCCTTAGCACATTATTGTCCTGGCTGAACCTTGCACCAACAATTCCACATGACATTGTTTAGTTCTTAGTGGTCTTCTTCACATGGTCTATTCAATACAATATTGGCTTACATTTATCATTAGGAGCATTGCTTTTATGAACACTGAGGTAGAAAATGGAGTCACTTTCATTTGCATCTTAGTGTTTTGCTGTCTTGGAGAGCCATATTTACAACTGTGTCATTCAAAAAATAAGTATTTTAGGAGACAAAATTAATTTAAAAATTACTTCATTATTTCTAGATCAATGAGAAGGCCTGTAAAAAGACCAGACATTGGTTCAGCTCATGACAGAAATTACATACTAGCTTTGTTTCAGGAGATCACACGGTGACTAATGCTCCTCAGAAGTCAAAAGTAATAAATATGTGGTTTCATGGTATGCTAGTTAGAACCAGATAATGCATTCCAGATTTGCATCTTCTAGCCAATTTTATTGGAGTCAGCTGCTCTTGGCTTTTGCTTTGCTCTCAGCTGGAGTCAGATATCCCATATCTCCTGATAAACCATAACTCATTAAAAACCTTTTTGTCCTTAATATAGGCTCCATTTTGGTCTTGTACGGTTTGGGTTGTTGGTGTTTTTTTGAGGAGTGGGGTGATCGAGGGGAAGGACTGTGGGGTTTTATTGGGTTTTGGGTTGTTGGGGAGGTTTTCCCCCCTGAAGCTGACGTAATGACATACAACAATCCAAAACGCTTCATTTTCTGGAAAACAGCACGAATATCCACTATCTGTCCTTGTCATACCAATCTAGCACATCTTCTGCTCCAAAATTTTTTTGCAGCCAGTTTCTTCAATAAGCACAGTTTATACAGATTAACATTTATGACTCTTGCCATTGATGAAAATGTTATTATTTCTCTCTCTCTCGGGATAGAGCTTTGTTTGTTGAACCTGTTATGCCATTCAGCTCCAAAGAACACATCTACGGTGTCATTAGTACCGTGGAGGGAAAAAAGAGGAGAAACTCTCAAAACCCCATGTAAAACCAAGAAAAGAGAAGCAATGTGATGAGGAAATCCAGAACACAGACAGGCCTTGAGTCAATATGGCCACTGGGTGTCATTGTTTACTCCACCATGTAACGTTCATCCCTCTAAACATGAAATGCCGCTGGATGTACACTAGTCTATTCAGTCATTGTCTGAAACTGGTGATCTATTTATTAACTAGCAAAGGGTAAATACTTTTTTCTTTAAATGGAATAACCACATATATATTAAAAAGTCATCTATCTTATTTTGTCTTGTCCAATATTTCTTAGACATTGAAGCTTGTTTTTATAAACATGTACATTAGTCCCTTTTCTTTTAAACAAGCTGCTCTTTTTACAAATGCATTTAATTTATTGTGGAAAAGAATGACATTAGATCAATGATATTGCAAATTATAGGTCAGATATCAGACAGACTAAGATGCTGACAGTAGAAACATTTATTCTCCTCATGACATTTATCCTTCATTTGGAAAAACCAGCCTACAAAGGTTTGTTTCTATTACAGGATATTTCAGGTTATTTTGAAATAATATGATTTGCTATTGAATAGTCCAACTAGATTTCTAGGTCAGCACAATGAACTGAATTGTGTTTATTTTCACATCAGTGAATCATGAATAAAATAAAACATGGTTAGACTTTCAACTGCTAGCTTCTTTATGTAATGTCAAACATGATTTTACTGAGTCTATGCTGAGCTAGAAGTCCTGGGGAGCAACATGTCAATTAAATCAGTTCCTTTCCAGTGTGCTCAACAGCTTTAATAGCAGATGGATAGGAAGACCAGCACATAAGTAGAAAGGATAATTCAGTCTCCAGAACCATTCAGTCTCTGCTCAGACAGCAGTAGACTGTTTAGTAGATCAAGTGTGAATGCATTGGAGTACCTAGATTCTTCTGGCTGCTGCATGATATGCTCGTAGCATGAGTCATGTTCTGCATTAAATAGTCAACATTTGCCAAAATTCAGTGCTTCCTGACATGTGAAATGCATTTCATACTTGCACAAATAAATAACTTCAGCACTTCAGGTCATTTACTCACTTTAAATGGCAACTGTTGATTTTTGTATAGCTGTGAGAATATTTCATAGCTGTTTTATGTTGCCATACGATAAATTTTCACAAAAAAAAGGCAAAGGCTTGAAATAGTTATGCTTAAAGAGAGCAAAGGAGAAATTGAAAACAGCAAGAAAAGTATAAATTAAATAGACTGAATAATAAGAATATTGCTTCCATCTTTACTTGCTAAGCTAATCAGTGCTAAAGTATTTTCTCATAATAAGTAAATGCCAGTCCTTTACTACACCTAAAGAAAAAGGGATCTGATAGACTGAATTGTCTTAAGAAATAAAGGACACAATGCAGCCCTCTTCTCCTGTCTGCCACTTTCATGCTGCATCTCCAGGACTGTGGTGCCTCTGTTTGAAGGCCAATGGTAAGACAGCTTACATGACACAAACACTGTGAAAGACTCCATAGCCAGAGAGTGAGATTAATGAAACTGGGAGAATGCTAAGAGAAAGATCAAGGCGAGGAGGAATACAACCCAAGAAGGTCAGACCAAGGTATTAATTTAGCAAAGGTTGTGTGTCTGAGGCAGTATTTTTGTCTACTCATTTTCCCATTAAAGTTTAGGTCAATCTGCATACACAGAAAACCACATTTTTAATCTATTTTGAATTATTCCCTCTGCAGAAGTTTCCTTTCAATTTGAAGACACTCCCTCCATTAAGCATTTCCATTTTTTTTTTCTCACTGGAACCGAGAGGAGATTTTTTTTTCATCAAACATATGGTTTATCTATATTTTTTGTTTTAATTTTTAAATTTATTTGCCTAATTAAATATGTATAATTAAGTATGAAGATTGGAAAGAGGTTTGGATTTTTTTTTTTCATTTCTTTTAGCGATAAACTACATTAAAACATTTATGTTTTCCTTCACTGTAGCTGGTTCCTGATAATGTTCTTGAATCTTTGACCATTCTTTTGGAAGCAGTCCTCAAGGATGACAGCTCCATACAGCTTAGAAGCATTTAGTACGGACCATTTAGCATTCTTATAATTTCATTGTCACTACATATTAGAAGCCCTTTCATGTTTGTCTGGATCTGTTTTTCTCAGTTTCATACCCATGGGAATACACTTGAGAATAAGGCACACAATAAAACCAGATTACATCCTAAACAAAGAGAAAAGGCTTCCAGTCTTTCCTTGTTTTGAATCAGTCTCCCAATTAGAAATGGGAGGATTGAAAAATACTTGTGACATTATGAACACTGTGTTAATTTTAGAATAAAGTTCTAAATATTTATGAGAGAAGCTTAAAAAAGCAGCCCTCATCTCTTCAGCTCCATGTAGATCTTGTTTCTGCTTCACAGAGGGTGGTTCAGATACTCTTAGCTCTCTCCTATCGACCCTCTGTAGCCCAGACAGATTATAGACACTCCTATCATTTACTCTTAAAGAACCACTAACTAGAAGACAGCAAATTGCTGTCAGAAGAGCATTCCTGACACAAAATTAAGATGTGGAATGAATATGTGCTTTGTATGTACTGTGTGTACATACTTTGGTGAGCCAATCTAGAATTCAACAGTGCACTCTCACGTTTAACAAAAGTATCAAATGAACAGCAATAAGGAAGTCAGTACTATGAATTATCTCATCTTAAAGGTGCCTTGAATACGCACTTTTTTTAAAGGAAGACATTTGGAGGGTCAAAGTCAGAAATTCACAGGCATACATATCTCATTAAAAAACAATATAACCAAACAATAGCTGCTGCTAAAGTAATGCTGAAGACCGAGATCATGGACTAAGATTACATAATATTCACTATTTTTCAGATCACATTAGCAAAAGAGAAAAATATTATTTGGTGTAATTATTGTACTCTTCAGTCAGAAGGAGTATCTCAGAGATAAGCAGAATATTGGACCTGTCCTTGTGAGATAGACATGTTCAGTCATCTCTGAATTATTGTTTTATCAAATGAAAATACACCAAGTGCGTTCAACAGCATCTGACCTGGAAACACTAGGCTGACAGTGCTGCACTTCACCTATTAGACTGAGCTTCCAAAGAGTTGTTTGGTGTCAGTATGGGTTAAGGATCCACACAAGCATCTCTGTCAGTTTCTCAGTGGAATTTTCATTTTAGTCCCAGACATTAAAACAACTGATGGTGATCAAAGAACAACGGCCATTAGTGTTGCGTGTCATCGATGTATTACCTAACAAATAAAGGTACAATATACCTGCATCCTTTGAACACAAGCAAAAGCTTTTGCAGGGTCTTGTACCATCCTCACACTCTGCTGCTGTTCCCTGAGCAAAGTACATGCAAATAGTTAAATGCCGTTTTCTTTAATTTTTCACTCATTGGTTCATTTGAAAGTACACAGGAGGCTTGTAATCTAGCGGCTCAGCAATGAGGAATAGATTTATTTTCCATGCAAGCTCTAAGTGCTTGTCATGATAATGATTGAAACACCAATGCCTTGGAAAGTCTTCTTTTTGTAAATGCTCCCTTTAAAAACTGAGCTTCCGCTTGACTTTTCTGAGGGCATGTTTGTATCTGAGCATGTGTACATTTCTTAATGAAAATATAATTTCAAAAGTCTGGCTAACTATTTTCCATATACAGGTATGTATAAAGATGCTTTAGAGTAATTTCTTAGTTTTATTATCCCACCAAAATGCTGCTAGCTTGTGTTTCCCTGACAAATAGGAAAAATTAAAGACTTTAAAAGAATATTAGCAATTTTCTCTTTCCCTCCCTCCTTCTCTCCTTCCCTTCCTTCCTTTCTTACTTGTGATAGACTTCTATTCTTTTATACCATCTCTGCTATTTTCTCCAGTGGTAGCAAGATTTGGTATTGCACACTTGCTAGCATGATAATCAATAATTCAACTGCTATAGTTCTTGTAGCCATAACCCTTATTTCCATGCAAAAGGGCAGCTCTGAGAAACCCCAAGTAAAATGGATTAAATCTTATTTTACCTTTTAAAACTGAAATACAGGACTTCAAAAATTAGGGATTTTATGCAAGGTCTTACAGCCTACTTCTTTAACTTTCTGTCCTGCAACAAGTTAAGGTTGTAGTAGGTGCATTACAGCTTTCTTCATACAGTGCAAAAGACATTCCATAGATGCCAGAACTGGGGAAATAGAAGAAAAAATTATAATGAATATTTATGGTGAGGAAAGCTGGTTGCACCTTTGGTACTGAAGTGATCCAGAGTAACATAACTACTGTTAATGATTCTCCCACTCTAATCTTGGAAAAATATGCTTTGTGAATATTTTGGTTCTCTGAGTTCCTTAATGCAAATAGATACTCTCAAGCAATGAGCAAACAGAGGATCTGACAGATCGTCAAAACAATAATCAGTGAGCTAGGAAATTAATTTGCTATTAAAAAAATGATTAAAAATATCACAAAGTTAGAGACTGATGGTCTAACTTATCTGTAAACCCTTAAGCTTAATGGAAGCCCTAGGTCTTAGCTTTAAAAAAAATTTACACTGATGACCACCAAAATGCTTGCATAATCTTCTCTATAAACCAAACATATTTGGGGTTTATTCATGTTTATATCACAGATTTCCTGATTATATGTTGATTTCCTTCTAAGATCCATAATGTTCTTATAAAATAAATCAGTAAAAGCCAACATTTATTATCCACATCATCTGCTCAAAACAGATGCAAATGAAAAGCAAATTTTATTAGACTACTATAAGTGCTTTTTAAACAGTAAAAGTGCTTAGAGGTAGAATAGCAAAAGCATTTGGTAAGCATTAAATGGTGGCTAGATTGCAAAATGCTGCTTGATCCCCATACAGAGTACAATAGTAACTTATGCTCTTAATTGCATTCTATTTTTATTCAAATACATGTGTTGCATTCATTTTATCTAAATGGATGTGTTGTATGCCTGTCTGTACGGTAACAATACTGCTTCAATCAAAGACTTCGAACTACAGAGCTTTATTTGATTGTGTAGTAGTTGAAGATTAGAAAGGATAAAAGGATGATCTTTCATATCAAGCTTTATGGCATCAAATCACATGGATTTAACCCATATTTTTACTTGCACAGGAACTATGGTGGACGAAGACAGTAAACTAAAATTTAAAGTTTGTAGTCTTGTTTCATATGACAGGAAAAGGAATGCATCACTTTTGTTAGCAAGCATTTCACTCACTGGATAGCTTAATTTTAAAAAGGTCTGTATAATTTTATGCCCATGGACACTTTTGTAATAACAAGCGTTAAGAATGTGGTCTCATGCTTTGTCATACATGATGGCCACTTCCCGGGGTCAGAGAAGAAATCTTTCTCTGTGCAAAGTACAGAGAAAAAAATATACATGTACCTCTGTACAAAAAAATATACTTGCCATACCTTGTCTTAAAGCTTGTCTTTTGTATCACCAGGAACATTTACATTTTTCTAAAGCAGTAGGTGTGAGGCATTGCCATCTGAGTAATGACTCAGACACGATATCATGAGATACATTGGAAATGATGGAAGAGTGAACGGTATATTACAATCTTTTTAAATTCTTTTGGTCTGCTTTAATTTAATATGATTTTACAGCTTTTAAAATATGATGATTTTTCCCCTTAGTTATGGAACATTAATTTTCCTCTCTTCTAACATCATTCCCACTGGCCTCTTTAAGTCCTTGCGTAAATGAAAATGAAAGGAGTGTGTCAGTGGCAGGATACAGAGGGGTAGATGGTAGTAAGACAAAGGATTTCCAGCCTTCAGCGCATGACTCGTGTTCTCATGGAGATCTACTCCACTTGACAAGTGACTTGAGAAAACAAATGAAAATGAGTCCTTTCAGTATTCTAGTATTTCCTATAGCAGAGCTTGAAGAAAGTATGGAACCAGAAATCTGAAGCAGAACTGTGCGGCTCAACTCTGAATTTTGAAACCCTTGCTTTTTTAAAAGTTAGAAAATGGCACTTTGTATTAGAATATGGTACACTGTTTAAAAGTAATTCCACTGTTAGAGAAAAGTATGTTCTCTTTAAACTATTCCGTGGAGAACATCTATTTTATTGAGCCTTGAATTGGAGTAACAAGTCACATGCAGTTTGGCCTAGAGTCTCTATAAAAAATCATTCAATATAAAAGGTTAAAATTAATTTATCTCAAATTAAATACATGAACAAAGCTATTACTTACAGCAGGTTTCTAATACTGTGTCAATACCCTATTTGTTGTTCTGGCCCTGGGTTGGCTCTATTCAAAAGAAAAGCTGTTAGTTATGGGGAGTTTCAACATCCTATGGGTGTGATTTTTGGGCGTCCTTAATTTACACCACAGCCCTGAAAATCCAGGACACACAGCAGCTGCTTTTAGCTCTTCTATCCTCTTGCTAAGGAAAACCAGTGACAGACTGATTCTCTCAAGCAGTCTCAGGCCTCACCCTTTATCATCAGTGCAGAAAAATGCAGAGTTGGAAGTGTGAACAAGCTGTGAGTAAGTTTTTCTTCCATGTTGATTATATGTATGCTAAAGAGAAATGAGGTGCATGGGTGCCATGAATAAACAGTGTCTGCCTGCAGTGTCAGGGAGATTCCTGTCCATGAATCGAGCTTCAGAAGAAATCTGTCCTGTTGATGAAAGGAACCTGGACAATGGGCTGTGTGTATCCCACCTTTACACCCAGGACTCGGGAGTCATCTAACCATCATCACCAAGAAATATTTCTCATCACCTCGAGTCTCTGAGACACTGCCGAGGGGCTGACAGAGGAGACACAAGGGGTAGGGGTGACCTGTGCTGCTCCGTAGTACCAGCAGGAGACTGGGAGATAAGCTTGATCTCAACAAACAGCTCTATCTGTCTGTGTTCCAGCAACTGAATCTCAAACACAAATAAGATACGCATTCATTTCGTTTGTAGCTTGTCACTGGCACTTGCAGCATGTCTAAACAGAACTTAAGCTGTCTGAGGCAAATATTTTAACATACAGAATTCTCCAGGAAGCTTCAGCCCAATAATATAATAATGTTTTAGTATTTCATCTCACAGGAGGCAGCTTGCTTCACATTAAGACAATCATTCAGACAGTTTAAAAGTAAGTATTCCTTCTCACATTTTCCTTGTTGCCAGGATAATAGACAAAAAAGGAGACTGCTCTCCTTGTTTCATGTCAGTCTTTGGCTGTGCCTTCATCTTGTCAGAGTGTAATTCAAAGCAACTCCTACTGTGTTCTAACGGAGTCAAGGCCACTGTAAACTGAGCAACTGTAGGCAACAGAATTAACAGAATAAAATATGAGCTTTAAATAGTTTTATGAAGTATGAATTGAACCCAACTTATATGTACTTTTCCTATGAAATCCAGTGTGGTTGCTTGCTGCAATTAATATAATATAAATTGTGCCAGTCATTTGCAATTGTAAAAATATTCTGTCCTTTACTGTTTAATTCTGAAAGGAAACTCGATCAATGAAGTTGTTGCACTAATGCACAGGGAAGGAGGAAAAGCACAAAGCCCAGTGCTGAACCAGAAACCTCTGTTCTGATGCATCACTTCAACATCACTGAATCCTACGGCGCCCTCACTTTATGCTCTTGTACTTGAAAAGTGTAGCTGCTTATCTTTCAACTTTTCCTTAGAAGGTGCTCAAGCATTTTAGAGAATTGTAAATTTGCATGATTTTCTTCGCTCTGTTTTCTCCAAAGTCAAGGATGAAAGCAGTTGACTTCCTAAAGTCAGTTGAGAGATTTATATTTACCTCAGTTCCAGAGCTAACAGTTGAGAAGCTGATGTATCAGTAAATTCAAATAATAAATCCCTTAGACAGAGTAAACTCGAAGACCATGGCCTGGTCTTTTAACTGTAAAGCAATTCCTCTAACATCAAAGAGACTGCTGATATGAATAAAGAATACTGAAATTGAATGAGTATCAGAATTGTTTCCAAAGAATTAAGAAATTATTCCTATGGAGGATACTAGATTTTATTTACATAAAATGAAGTTTATAAATCTGCATATAAATGCAATTAATTAGTTATACATATATATGTATATAAAAAATACTACATATATATACACAGAAGATATGGGGGTATTTTTGTTTTCTGTCTTGTCTGTAATAATTATACATGCACCTTTTTCATCTCTAATTGGCAACTATTCTATACCTCTGAAACAGGTAGATTCCTGTGTAATATTAGATTCTAATAGCATATTATTTGGGGTTTTTTTGTTTTTCTCTTCCTCCTTCTGGATATCTAGATAGAATAACTTTCATATTTCTTTTAATTCAGCATTTAACGGCTTTACTTTGCTAGTTAACTTGAGTCTTCCTTACCACAGTTTGTATCTGTATATAAGTAACCCCAAAAATTAGGAATTAAGATTACAGGTACCTAAAGGGCATGATAAGATTCATAGTTAAATAATTTAGACTGAGAAGGTGAGAGGATTTATTTTGAAACTTTTTTTATCAGCTTTTGTGTTATGAAATTTTATATCTGGGGAGAAAGTAAAGGGCTACAATCCATTATATGGAAATCATGCCCTGCTCTTGGCAATTATATCCCAATTTCTGTTTCCTGCAACAACTCTCCCTGCTTTAATTCCCAGAAGTCTCCATTTGATATAAATCCACATGTTCAGGTAAACACAAAGTAATTTGAGTCTCATGTTATAGCCTAGTATAGGTAACCAAAGTGTAGGTCTGTCTCCAGGAGATGGATGTCTAAGAAAAGGATGAAGAAAAACTGGCTCCTTAACAAACTATCTCACCCTACATATGATCCAACACTGATCTTGAACAGCACACCCTATTTTTTCAAAAATGTGGCAAAAATGCATTTTTTCAGAAATGCAGTAACATTTGGAAGGATATTCAAACACTGGAAAAGTGTGTCCAAGGAGGTTTTGAGGTGTCTATTCACGGAGATATTCAGAACCCAACCAGGCACAGCCCTCAGGCTGAACCTTGTTTGAGTAGAGGGCTTGGCCTGTGTGACATGCAGAGTGGACTTGCAGCTTCAGCTAGTCTGTGATTCTGTGATTTGTTAGCTGTGACAGAGCTTACAGTAGTTATTGATCTTTTATGATTTTACAAAGTTTCTTTCCAGATGAATTCAAAGGTGGTTTTTTGCCTCTGAGCTCGTGACCTGTCACACAGGTTGAGTAGATGAAAACAAAGCTGAATACTGCAACTGGAAATCAATATACAAACAATGACTATGCCTGATGGATGTAACTATGAGTTACTCATTCTTTCAGCTGTCTGGACTTGGAAAGCAAAAAAAGCCCACAACCAACTAACCAACTAAATTTACAGCCTGAAAAACATGATTCATTAGAAATAGGTTCAGAAACATGGGCAATGAATAAAAGGATATTTTTTTCCTACAAATATTTCCTTTCTGCTAAAAGACAAAAGAGAGACTGAGTTTCTCAAGATGAACTCTGAGACACTGGAAAGGATCCACTGGAGGCTTGCCATGATTGTGAGGAGCATGGGACACACAGCCTGATAGGAATGTTTGAGGGAGCTGGACTAGTTAGGAATTCTAAAGCGTAAAAAGGAGTATGCCTGAGGTTGGTTGAGGTTATGAAGGCATAAAGAAAACTCATTTTGTTTATGGGAAACAGTAAAAGGAAGTATAATGGCCACATATGTCACTCAGAAAGTTCAGGCTAGGAAAAAAAAGATGTTTGATAGGAGAGTAGTGAACACTGGATCAGATTTCTACAGCAGACCTGGGCTCCCCACATTGGAGATTTTCAAGACTCAGCTTGACATAATCATGGATGGCTTGATAAGCCTACACTTGGTCAGAGGTACACAGGTAATAAGCATTGTTTCTTCACACAACTTGAAAAAACTTGTAACATTGGGATTTGTAAAGCAGACACTGCAGCAACTAAGTCCCATCCAATGCAGGTGTTAGTTTATCTTAAGGAGTGACCACCGATAAGAGTCTTTGAAAGAAAACATTACGTGACGTAGCCCAGACTGGCTGGCAGTGCCTAAAAATAGATTCATCTAAAAGACATATTTCTTTTCTTTAAATATTGTTCTACCAAGGGGCCGTTCTCAGCATAAGAAGGCATACTGACAAGAAACAGATTTTCTGACCACTGAAAATGAAAAGATTATGATACTAGAGCAGTTGGAGTCTTTCTTCTAATCTAATTTCCTCATAGCTCTCAAAAAACTTTGAGATCTAAGAAGAAACTAGATTAAAAGAAAGACTCCAATTGCTCTAGTATTGCCAGGAGTGAAAAAAAATTATACTGGAGCAACAAATGCAACTCAAATTAAGGGGCTTAAATAATTTTATTTATTGATTCAGCTATTTAGTGGTGATGGAACGCTATTTTAATAATATCCTTTTAAGAGCTTGAAAGGCTAATGTGCATTTACCAAAAAGGTATTTCTGACATGCACAACCATTCAAGTTATTCACAGAATTTAATTTTAAGCACCTGATTTCCACTCCTTAATAAAGAGACAGTCTTTTTATTCCTCCCTTGCTCAATTCTAGGATTAAATCCCTCTCAAAGACAATTCAGAATGGCTACAGTGGAAGGATCTCCATCTTTATGATGAAGCCAGTCTAAAAGTAGTCTCTTACGGCCCTGTGCAAAGCAGACATTTAAAGTTCACCCACTTTCAAATGACATTTGCATTTACAAGTACTTGTTTTACATCTGTACGTAAGTACATTAGTATTTTGTGCCACTAAGAGCTCTTAAGTATATCTCTCCATTGTGTCAGCAAATCTTGCAGTTTATTTGTATAAACTGTAGCATAAAGTCATATGACACATTTAAATGTATACAGATTGGAAAACGTGACTGGTAGTGTACTTTAGTAGTCTCTCCACATGTCTACATGCATCTGAAGCCAATAACAAAAGGCTTTCCAGCTGTGACCAACACTTTAATTTCTCTAATTTCTCATGAAATTCTACCCCAAATAATATTTATTACACTGAAAACTCATATTAATTTGTTGTCATATATGCTTATTGCATAGTCTTCAAAAAATTTGATCTTGGATTAGCCTTGAAGTTTACAATCTAATAAGAACAGTTCTGTAAGTGAAAACATATAAACACAGAAAAGCAAGCCAGCAAAATTGCCTGGAACACCTAAAGGCTAACTAATCAACCAGAGTGAAAACTTTTAATTTCCTGAAATATTTTTCATCCTAAAACAGTTCTCTAAAGCAGTTTTTGAGGATTAGATGTTTTTAACATAAAGAACAAAAACATATTTTGCCCCATTAGAATAGCAGAATTATATACTGAGTCAGATTATTCTTTTGAAATATACAAGGAAAATATTCAGTAAATTAAACTGGACAGCTGAACTTGTTTTTGAGCACTTTGCTGGACAAGAGACCATCAAACATATTCTTACATAGAAAATAAGACTAAATAATGAAAATTCATCTTTCCCTTTGCATCTGCCTCTCACTTGCTTTTTAATTTTTCCTCCCCATGATTTTTCTATAGTACCTGGAAGCTATCCCACTAAGTCTCCTTTAAGTCACTCTCAAAGTGTCTTCAGATAAGATTAATCCAAGTTCATTTCTGAGTTACTGATCTAGAGTGCTTTTAGATTCAAAGTGAACATAATCACTTCTAGCTTGAAATCATAGAATGGAAGTCTAAAACAAGCTGAGTGGATAAAAGAAAATTTGCTCATTTAATCTGTCAGGGAAGGACTCAGCTTTGCTACTGTTGCTGAAACTGAAGATATTGGGGGAGAGGGAAGAAAGTGAAGGAAAACGCTGGATTTTTGGTATAACTGCTGCTATATGGCATGTAATGAAAGTGGGAAAACTTTAGCTTATTAAATAGCATGGACTGATCAAGCAATGACATGATTAGTGTCACTGAAAGGTACGCATGAATTGGTCTATATTGGAAGGAGAAAACATAGTTTATTTGCCAGGTGTGGCCAGCTGTTTCTCTTCCAAAGGACAGAATTCCTGCCATGAATGAAAACTGAATGGGGATAATGGCTATATAGCTTATTTTTACCACATAAGTAGTACCACATACAGAAGTTTCTCATAAGGGGAGTGTGTTTTATGCAATATATTTAAGTAGAGTATAGATTATCAGTCTCTCATGTCCCAAATAAACTTTGAAAAATTATCCTGAATAGAGACTGAAAAGACAAATTCCCACTCCTATTCAGCTCCGTTAAATTGTACAACAGAACTGATGAAGTGCTCTGTGAAAAACTGAAATTAGTAATTAAGGTAAAATGAAGAGCTTGGTGCACTTTATGGAATGAGAAATTATCATTCTTTAACAAAAGTGATATTATACCCATCCACATTATTTGAGACTGTTAGGTTTACATGGAATTTTGCTGTGGTTACATGAGGTTTTCTTCTCAGCTGAGAAGATGAATTGACAATAACTTATGCTAATCTCAGAACTGGTCTGCTTTTGCCCTTGTGGAAGTTTCAGAGAGCCAGCAACGAAAGCAAGCTGAGACAATTCAGTACCAAAGTGATGCAAGGGCAGTCACTCCAATTAATTGGAAAAGAAGTGAATGGGTTAAAAACCCCACAACTAAATCCATAAGATCTTTATATTTCTCCCTGTTTCCCTCTTTAGAATTAATGAGACAAAGTAAGCATGATTTTTACCTTGATGGAAGGTGATTTAAAGTACAGTTTGAATCCTTGTTATACATTCCTGAGTATGAAATCAGGACGGAATTTGAATTATATGATTTTTCCCCCATATATATATATCGACCTGTGGCAAAATGATTTCTTTCAGGTTGAAACAAAGGACAATATAAAAGCTATCTATCACTCAGGAAGACAGCTGTTGATACAGATTGCATAAGGTAACGAGGAGGAGAAGTTCAAGGTTTTGTGGAGGTTGATGAATGAGTGAATATCCTTTGCTTCCATGTTTTCTATGAAATTTTTTCACTTAAAAAAGTGAAACAACCCCTAACTGCAGCAGTTAACATGGCAAATCACGTGGTGCAACATCTGACAGAATGCTTCAAGGCTTTTTTTGTGTGGAGTAGGATTTACACTTGATTTGAAAGAATTACACCGCTGCATAAAAAGGACACAGTATGCTACACAATATATACATGAAAATTGTACTGAATTGTTCTAAATGTTTTGCAATAATACATCCTTGATGTTCTTTATTATGTTGATATGTTTCATTATTAATATGTATATAAGAAATATCAATGAAAATGCTCTGTATCTTGCTACGTTAAAAGATTTTAATAATGACCTAGGCCTATGACAAATCCACACTTGCCCCTGGTTAATCTGAAATACAGAAAGCAAAAAAGGAGAATGAGAAATGTTAAAAAACATAATATAGAGCAAATGAGAAAAAGAGATACATGCAGTTTGGTCTTCATCCTTCTGAAAATACAGTGTATAATAGACGTTCATAAAAGAAAAAATAGGATGTATTACCACCAGTTTAGGTTTGTCATGGTGTGAGTACCAAATGCAAAGATATTTACCTTGCATTTTGATCTGTAGATGTCATTGCAGATTTATGCCAAAATTAGAAGTAAACTATTTTAGAATCATCAAAAGGATTACTAAATAATTTAAAAATACTAGTATATACTCCTGAAAAAAATTCCCTAAAATGATTTTGTTAATGAGTTGTGATTGATAAGCATCTGGAAATTAGTCAAATTTTCATGCAGTTTGGTGTTTTCATCCTTGGATTATTTTTTTTTTCATAGAAATTAAGATCATTTTCCCATCTCACATGGTGTTAAGATCCCTGACAGCACGCTAGAACAAAGGCTTTTATGTACCTCACAGCATAATTCAAGGTCAGGGATATATTCTGTCTGCACTTCATTGTCTAGACCATTTCTGCTGTAGCAGAGACAACAGAAATCAAACAGATGTGACAAGAAGAGAAAGGAAAAATACCTTAGACATAATGATGAGGGAGAGGAATTAGTCAAATTAGTATCAAAAATATACTAGTGTTATAAATGTCAGAAATTATGTTTTAAAAAATAGATACAGTCCCAGATTCTAAATTAAAACGACTCGTATCTATGTCAACATAGATATATGGCACTTCTAATTAATTAGATTGCAAAATTAATGATCTAAAATTTACAAAGTACTCCATGTGGAGAAAATGTAGTCCATTTTATATTATTAACAGCAGCTTTCAGGAATTAAGAAAACTGGTCAAAGATGTTTTTCTGTGGCTTCCAGCTAAATTGAATCTCTTGCATAATTAACTTTTATCTTTGATTCTTTCAGGACCTCCATTCAGCTGAGAAGCTGACTATGGTATTTTTGGCTAGTAAGCCTATTTATGGACAGTTGGAGTCTGGGGTTTTTTTGTCAACAACACAGCACTACCTTGATATTAAAATATTTGTTTTTAGATGTCTGAGGCCCATGAATCTGGTCCCATAATTTACAATATCTTTGTTATAATATCTATGCAGGTTATGCTGTAGTTGCACCTTAGTGGTGAGAATGTAACTTATATATGTGTCCTAAAACAGCCCTGCTGAAGAGGTATTCAATGAAATTATAACACAATCAAAATCTTCTCTTTCCTCTGTAACATTACTAAGACATCAATAGAAAAAAAGAGCACTTATTTTCCCACTTTTTATATGATTAGGATTTAATCTGAGTAGGCTATTTCAGAAGCATTTATTTTGGATTTCTTGCACCAGTTGAATTTTGGAGTAGTTCGTATAACTGAGGAGCTGTACTGCTGCTCTGGTTTTGAAATGGAGTAACAGAGTTGGCTTCAAAACCAGGAAAACTCTGGAGTTCTTATGAGTTTCCTTCAGCTGTAGAAACCAATGACTTGTTGCTTATTACTGCTTAGAATTTTGAACTCAGTTATGACAGGCTCCTATCTATCTTAGAAGTTGTTTTTACATCACATTAGTTCACAGAAAAGATTTTAAAAATAAATCCTTCTTGAAGTAATTACGCTCTCATCAAAACCAGTATTATGACTTAAATAGAAAGGAAACCAGACTGATAAAAAATGACCATTTGATAATAATATTTCAGTTAATTGATTCTCAGTTTGTACAGATTTAACTGTGGGAAGAAAGACACTGTATTTATCCTTGCTCACTTCTAGAAAAAAACGTCCAAGAATATTGTGTTAAGAGGATATAGTCAACACACTTTGAAATCAATGTGGATTTTAAAATTGAATACAGACTGGGAGTCTAGACCTTAAAGCAAAAGAGGCAGAAATTTAAAGCTGAGGATTAAAAACAGACAGGGAAATTATGAGTTTCCCAGCTTCTATGTTCTACCATTCTCATTCTCACTAATACTCCAGATGCAACTATGAACTGTAATGAAAACTTACCTTGCCATCTATTTTTGACCATTTTTTTTTCTGTCCTATTTTTTTTCCATCTTGTATACTTTGGACATGAGCTAAAGGGCAAATTTCTTCACTCTTTGTTTTTCTTTTTAAATTTGGAGTAAAATTTTCAGAGATAATAAACTGCTGGAGTCCATGGAATTCTAACTATGTCTCAAAAAACTAACATTATGTTAATTTCTTGAACTGAAAGAGATCTTAACCTACTGGTGCAAGAACCTTCATTTTTCAGATACTTGCATCATAGTTTTTTTCATGTCCTTTCCATGACCTCATAAGGAGCTATACCTACTCCATACAAAAACATTTTGATAACCTTTTTGAGCTATGAAGTTTATTCAAATAACTAGTTTTCATTTATTCATATACATATTCATATGTTGTATGTACTAGCTTTTGTTCCAGCCTTCCCTATATCTGAAGTTGTTTTGATCTGTTTTCTTTAACTTCTCTAATCCTTCAGTCATTAAGAAATTGCAAATGTTACTCATATCCCTTTTGGCTTTTGTATTTGTAGGCTGAAGAAACAATGTTCTTTTAATTCCATGTTCTAAATTAGTTTTCATCCCCTTTATCATTCAAGTAATCCTTCCTTTTGTGTTCTCACATTCCCACCCATTTGTTTTCTTAAATATGAATTGAATTGTATGTGTGCTATTTCTGATATCTTGTCAGTTGTATGTATGCTTCCCTTTTATTACTGGATGTCTCTGTCAGCTCTTCAGCACTGCCTTTTTTTCAGACTTGTATTGTCATGGGAATACATATTCCTCTATTGATCAACTACTACTACTGTTTAGTTTTTCATTCAATTGCTCCCAACAAGAAAGAAAATCCTGCTTGCCGTTTTTCATTTTGTGTTAATGATTTTCAGCTTGTATGTTTGTCTGCTCATAAATGGTTTGGATTGGAAGGAACCGTAAAGGTCATCTAGTTCCAACCCCCCTGCCATGGACTGGGACACATTCCACTCGAACAGGTTGCTCACAGTCCCTTCCAACCCGGCTTTGAGCAATCCCAGGGATAGGATATCCACAACTTCTCTGGGCAACCTGTTCCGGGGTCTCACCATCCTCAGGAAAGAATTTCTTCTGAATGCGCAATCTAAACTTGCTATCTTTCAGTTTAAAGCCATTACCCCTTGTCCTATCACGACATGACATTGTAAAATTTCCCACTTCAGCTCTCTTGTGGGCTTGGTTTAGGTACTGAAAGGCTCCTTAGAACCTTCTCTTCTCCAGGTTGAACAATCCCATCTTTCTCAGCCTGTCTTCATAGGAGAGGTGCTCCAGCCCTCTGTTCATCAAAATAATTCCATTTTCCCTTTCTATAACACTCTTTTTTCTATAGAAGTCATCCTTTCTGAGTTGTTGCTGTCAAAATACATTAGTATATCCCAATTTTGTAAAGGTTTTTTTGTTTGTGGTTTGTTGTTCAGTGTTTTTATAGAACTATTTAATGTAAGTGTTGCTGAGTAGAACTATTAGTGTGTTTTTTCATTTCCAAGGAATCGTATTGCCAGTCCAGTGGTCCTGTATTAATTTATACATCTAATTAACTGTAATGAATGCAAGACCCTTGCATTTGTAAATACTTCTGTTCTTTATGGTCTGTGCATTTGGCAGTGCATAAGCTTCTTGGTGCCAATCTTAATTAATGACTGTAGTGTAGATATTCATAATAATTTACTATAACTTTGACCTGGGGAGTTTTTCAGGATTTTCTGCATTTGATTTTCAGTTATGCAATGTATTTATTGAGACTGTGTAGTGAAAGGCAGAAATTTTAGGGCAACAGCCCATAAAAGTACAAATCTGTCTGACTGAAAAAAAATTAACATTGATCTGCGGAGCAGAATTCTGGTTTAGCTGTACCCATTAGTTTTTGAATTTCTTGGAAATACACTCCAAGGACTTTGTCATTTTAGCATTCCTACCTAACAGTTAATATTGCACAGTGAATGGTTTGTTAGAACATATGTTTTCTCTTTACAGTAGCTTTTTAGTCTCTGTTCCAGTTTTGCCTTCATATCTTATATATTCTCTGTCCTCCACTATAATACAGTCAGGCATAATAAACCTAAATTCTTAGCACTTTCTAAGGTGAGTATTATTGTCAGGATATTGTTATACATTTTCCTTATAGCTGGGGGCCTTCATTCCAATTCTCACTACACTCAAGAGATCTCATTTGGATCTAATTTTGACTTAGGTTGGGTATATTTTCAGCAAAGCCCAATGAACATATTTGTAATGAAAGCACGCACTGTGCTGGGTGGGAGATGACATAATGCAAGCAAAACTGTTGTCTTCAAAATAGCTGTAATATCTACAAATCAACCTGAAAGTCACTGTGGTTTGGATTTTCTTCCTGTTGATGTTAAGGGAGCTTTATTTGCTGACGCTTAGTGAATATAATAAATGCTGCCAGAAAAGATTTCAAGAAATGGTTTTCATTACAAAAGTTTGAATGACAAGTAAGTAAGTATAGTGAATAGCAATAGTAATGCAAAAAAGATTATGCCCTCTGGTAGCCAAATATTTATTTCTGATCTTTTCATTGAAGGAAAATGACTTGCCCTATATTATGAAATTTGACAAAGGTGTAAATCCAATATGAGGCATATAAACCTGCAAGCTGAGTAAAATATAGCCCCCTTTCTTGTATATATTGCTGTACATAGAATTATATCACAGGATAATTCAGGCTGTGAGGGACTTCAGGAGGTCTCCAGTCCAATCCCCTGCCCAAAACAGGGCCAGCTCTGGTATCTTCACATCTCAGTGTAGCCAGGCCTTGAATTCCACCAAGGACAGACATGGCACAGCCTCTCAGAAAAATCTGCTGTACTGTTTCTTTGTCCCTATGTAGAAACAGAATCTTTTGATATTTAGCCTGAACCCTTCCTTCACTCAATGTCTTTCATTGTTCTCCCCTGCCCCACTGTGCCACAACCACCTCAATCTCCTTGGTGACCTCTTGTAGGTGCTGTGACCCTGTGTGGTGTATTGGAAGGCATCCATTCTCCGGCCTAACCCAGCCCTGCTCTGACAGTACCTCCCCATGGGGCACGTGCTCCAGCCCTCACCGTCTTGAGGCCCTCCATCGAGCTCCCTACCATTTGCTGTCCAGTGTCTCTGCTGTGCTGGGGGCCAAAATTTGATGCAGCCTTGAAATATGGTCTGAAAAATACCACATACTTTTAGGGTTCACAATCCTGTCCTTCACTTTACAGACCATGCCTCTGTTCATATAGCTCAGGAGCTGTTCACTACCTTTACTCTTAGGGCACACTGTGCATCACATTCCACTAAAACCAGGTTGCTCAAGGCTCCATCCAACCTGGCCTTGAACAATTCCTGAGATGGGGCAGCATATTGAAGGGAACTGCATGAATTTGGTCTCCAGATTTCACATGGCTAATGGCATTTTTAATTCAGAGTGGTTAGTAAAGAGATGTATACACATAGTAAATGTTCTCATATTGATAGGACAAGATATAAAAGGCTCAAGTTGAAATACAGAAATTTTCATTTCTTTACACTCACATGGTGTGGGACATCCAATTAAGGATATTCCCCAAAATATTCTGCCCTAGTCTATACTGCTGAGGTTTCTGTAGCTGGCTGTTGACAAAGGCTGCCAATCAGACCAGTCCAGAACACTGCGATAGACCTTTTTCAGTAGTTTCAGTTCCGGTTTTCATGTCAACTGCTGACCCAAGATCCATGTCAAGATTCAGTTTTTGTCAGTTCTTACTTTTGTTGTTCTTTTCACCATGACTCATTACAGTTGTGTCCTCTTTGCATTTGACTCTGTTCCAGGACAGGGCAAACTCCTGATATTTCTGCATCACCAGAAGAGCAGGATTTGTCTGAACAGTGAAGGAGAATGATGAGTGGTCTTTCCTGGAAAAGGATCCTAAGGGTGAGAATAGAGGCAGACCGCTAGAGAAGGACAAATGTATTTTGCTTAGTCTTCAGTCTCTGACAATGTAAACTAAAGCATTTTCCACAGACATAATTCAAAATATCTTCTGAAATATCAAAACACAATTTTTTATTTTGTGCACTGTGATTGCTTGATTTTCACTGCCTCCTCAGCACTTTGCTAAACCTTTTCAGAAAACAAAAGAACAAATAAATGATCCAAAGATTTTACTGCACAAAAATTTAGTGGACTGGTTATGTGCAAACTGCTTCCCATCTCGGGTGACTTGGGAGAACTAACAAGGCTTCAATTGTCGATCTGACAGATGCAGTAAATTAAAAACAAAAGTAACAATCCTGCCATGCATCACGTTTGCCTCAAATATGTAAAAGGAAAACTTCTTACAATGGTTTTTCACAAAGAAATATGAACACATTAGGAAAAATATGAGAAAATCATTAGTTTCCTCAGATCCAAAGGTAGTCTTTCTCTTTGGCAGACAAGTCTGTTATCTATCTGGATCTTGTATCTATCCAGATGTATTAATCTATTTATACTTGTACCTATTTGGATGTAGTCCAAAATTCCAGCCTTTCATACCTACTGCATAAAAATAAAAAATTAAAACATATATGGTCATAATAGTCTTATAAAGAAACAAGTTTGATAACAGACAGCTCTGATCATACTCTCAATGTAAGAAATTAACTCCATCTGTAGAAACCAATATATGTTTGCAAGCCTATATAAACTTTTTATTAAGATAGTTTTTTGAAAATCATAATGATTTCAATGTTGTCTCAAATGTACTTCTTAGGTTTCGTCAAAAGAACAATTATTCACCCACAGTTTATAAAACTTTTGAACTGACTTAGAACATTTCCCAGGTATTCTTTTGTCTGGCTGTAGAAGACAAAGAAAACCTAGATCTGACCTTCCTGGCTGGTATGTCATTACATTTAATTGATCAATAAGTAGGAAAGCTGCCAGAGAAAGATGGGATTAGCTCAGTTGGTTAGAGCATGGTGCTAATATTGCCACGGTCGTGGGCTTGATCCCTACATGGGCCATTCTCCTAAGAGCTGGACTTGATCCTTGTGGGTCCCTTCCAACTCAGAATACTCTGTGATCCTGTGAAAATTCTAATTCAAATTTCATTTAGGTGGACAACTACAGCCTTAAGATATATATTTAGGAGGAAAAGCTACAGACACTAAATTCTATACGTTGTCTCTTTTAAATCACAGAACTAAGAGTCAATGAGCATGGTTGACTAGAATTACTTGTCCAGATTTGGACGGCTTACTTCTGGCGCTGTAAATTGTCACAATCCTAAAGCCCTAAATTTTTTGTTAAACACCTGATGTGCTTCCAGGAATGTCATACCAGGAAATTATGTTTATGCAGCAACTAAATTTGGAATCTTCTATGGTGCCAGTGTCTTCTGACCAAAAAAACACCAAACCTAAAACCCCAAATTATCATTTTAATTTTACCATTCTGTTGCATGTTACTTTAAATGATGTGCAATTCTTGTCTCAAAGATAATTTGCTCCACCACTACAGCATCAAACCTGTCCAAGGAGTCTGATGCTGTAATTAGAGATACTGCAAAAGGGTCTTTTTTCCAGCTTTTTAGAAAATGATATCAAATAGTCAATTAAAAACTTACAAGACATTTGGAAGACAAACGAACGTCCTAATTATTATCCAATCTCATCTGTCTCACTGTCAAAAGAAAACAGTTACTAGCAAGTCCAGGTACACTGCTTGAGACTTTATCATGAACAGTACTATGATTGCAGGAAAACTATGGAAATGACCTTTTCAACATTTTTTTTGAAGTATTCCCTTGAACAGCTACAGTGATAGAGCACTGGCAGTCAACCTTAAAATCAAATGAAATCCATTGAGAGTAGGAACTGAAATAAGACCAGAGAACCAGAGAAAATTACTCAATAGACCATTTTAGTCCCAAGGTTGTAGACAGTGACTTGAGATGGCAGGTGAACTGGCGTGAAAAAAACACAAACTCATCCTTAAGCTTTCTTCCAAAGCTTAAACCAAAATATGATTAAAACTCCCAACCACCACTTTGTGAAACACCTAAAAGAAAACACCTTTTATCTCACTCATTGATTTTGTTTGTGTGTAAATGCATACTTACTCAGAAAGCTTTTATTTTCATAATAGCAATGCAGATTTATCTGCATTTTACTAACACAGTTCTGGTTTTAATCTTCAGGAGCTGTAATCTACATTACTGACATTATTGAAAAGAGGTTTATTCTGACACGTGCAAATACTTGTATATTATATGAATAATTACACTGACCTGACTGGAAGTATTTTTCTTCCAAACGCATAAAATTATTCTCTCCCTAGGAATAAATTATAGTCATTGTCACAATTATTTTTGTGCTAATGGCAGAGTACTAACTATAACAGAAAATCTGGAAAAACCCAAAATAGTATAAAACAGATTATTGTTTAAAGTCAAGATCTATGTATTTGGTGTAGGTGTTGATGTGTTGGCAGCAGGGCAGAGCTGCAGGCATGTCTTCTGCGAGAAGAAACCTGGGATTGCCCCATGCTGGACCTAGCTGTTTCCAGATGGCTTTAAACCAGACCCACTGCAGGACACCTCTGGGTCTGGATAGATCTGTCTGGAGCGAATGAGTGAGGTGGAGTCTGGCTAGGGGGAAGGAAAGGTGATATTTTAATGTTTGTCTTTGTTTCTTACTAGCTGAATCTATTTCCCCCAGACAAATCTGCTTTGACCTTGATGGTGTTGCAAGCAATATCCCTGTCGTTTCCTCAACCCACTAGATTTCTCATTTTTGTTTTTATCCCATTTCTCTTCCCCCATCCTGCTGAGGAGACAGAATAAGAGAGCAGCTGGGTGGGCATTTAACAGTTAACCACATTATCACAGTAAGAAAATGTGCTACCACAATGAGAAAATTATTAACAACCTTGGCGAGTATTCATAACAAGAAATGCAAGTGGTTTTCAGTTGTATCAATAAGTGTTTGTGGATTCCTTTAAATAACATGAACAACTTACTTATTCCTAGTCTCTCCTGATCTCCTGGTATACATCCATCTTTTGGGGATAGCTGAAAGATATGTATAGTAGGAGCAGATGGTTTTTTTATCTCCAACTTTTACTATGCATTCTCTGTTAATTGTCTACTTGATTTTTCCTATTCACTCTATCACCAACCCCAGAAGATGTTTGCTTAGTGCATTCTAACTCAATAAAATGTAGCAGAACTTGACAGAGTTTTGCTGTGATTTGACAATGGAAAGATTTGTTGCATTTAATCATATGAAAATTTCATGGAAATTATCTTCCTTGAAGTACATGAGAAACACAAGCAGATGCACACCAATATGAGGGCCACAGTGTTGTAATCGGACTTTAACAGAACTTTCAACAATACTCTAGTGCAATGTCTAAGCACAACTGATTCTCAGGACCCCTAACAAAATAAAAGTATATATTAATTGTTCAGAAAATTAACACATAATGGTAGTTTCTCTGTTTTGGAAAGGAAGAGGGTGGGTTTTGTTGTTATGTTGAGACTTCTTTAAGTATAATATTTGGGATGTTGCAAATTGATCTTTCAGACTCCTCTGTATTGTTAACAGTTAACTGAACCAAATTCAAGTATTGTACTTAATTCATCTGTTAATTTGACTTAAACTTGTGCAAAGACTTTTAAATTATACAGTTGTGTCACTTTTTTTTCTCTGCTCTTATGTTTTAAGGAAGAAATTTTTCAACATATCAAACCAGACAAACGAGACAAAGAATGAAAGTATTATTACAAACACCAATAGCCATAAAAAAGGAGAAAAGTTTTCATACTATTTTGATATTTAGTCTTCTTCTTTTTCTTCACTTTCTTATCTGGATATCTTACTTCAAGAGTTTGAGTCCTCCAAAGTAGTACTTTCTTCAAAAGGGAGAGAAAGTACAAGAAAAACAAAACATCACTTCTCTAAAATCCGATCACTTCTAGTATCCTTGGGTTTACTTTCAGGTTAAAACCCCTGGAACATACAAAGAAATGCTGTTTTCTCAGTTCCCTTCACAAGGACATTTATTCCATGAGTTAGGAACAAGGGTGTGGGAAATAAACATTTTAGTTTTATAACTTTTTCAGTTCTTTTTTTTGGTATTCTTAATGGTAATACTGCAAGTGAACTTTTCAGTTTTCCTTAGCTGTAAGCATGGAAAATTTCTATTAACAATGTAAATATCAAACAAAATAGAAAACATCATAAATAATATATATGCACTGAATCACTCATGAATGTATGTTATACAACTTAATTATGTTTTATATAATGCACCAGGGAGAACAATCTATGGACCAAATACAAAAATTCATCTTAGGGTATGAGATTATATTGCATGATTTGGTTTTTTTATGACATAATATGTTATTTTGAATTCAAGTGAAATAAAAAGCTCCAAGAACATCAGTTCAGGTTATCAAACCCGAAACTGCGTATCACAATAAATTTAAAACAACCCCAAAAAATTTATTTTACACAGCAATAAACTCCTTGTATTTTATTAAAAAGACTGTGGTAGTCTGTCAAGCTTTCATATTTTAAATTTTAAATAAAATGTATGGCATTTTTCCCTTTACAGAAATGGAAATTAAAAAAAGTAGAAGCCTCAAACAATGGCATATGCTTATTAAATCTTATCACTTTGTTTATTTCCTCAGAATAGCTTTTTTACCCCAGCAACTTCTTATTTTGAATAGAATAAAATAATTCTAAAGTGTCATAACATGGTCTATATCAAATTCCAGGCTGACCTGGCTCACAGTATGGTTTCACTGGGATATATTTGCATTTTTAATCTAGTGCAAGGTTAGGCCATAAACACAAATCTGATGAAGCATGGAAGGTTTTAATTGCATGTATACATTGACACACCTAAACCATTTTTTTCATAATCAGTAGTAAGTCACATAGTTGTAACTGTTGTTAATCAACTATTTCCACAAAAGCATAACTTTTAATAATACATATTGTAGTAGTGTGCTTGAATTCAGTCATGAAGAATGATACAATATCTTTAAAATTGAAATAATTTACATTTTATAGAGAAGCTTTCTAAAGGCTTCCTGTTGCTTACTAATCTTGGCCCACTGCTAAGCTGGAGCTATGCTTTGATTGTTATGATTGTTGCAGATGAGTGGTTAGGCCACTTAAAGAAACATTGTCAAAGGTCTTGGCAAAAGCAAGGTTTGATATGAATTTGGGAAAGTGCAGCTTCACAGAGTTCAATGACAAGGTTCACTGTGTTACTCACTACACAGGTTGAGGCACACAAGAAGATCAAAAGAGAAACAATTTGGAAATATTTATACTGAAGCTGAGAATGCAGGAGAGGGGAAGGATGCAAAAGATATGGATGCAAAGATAAGGATGCAAAGATAAGGATGTAAAAGGGTTCAGCAGCACTTAATCACTAAATACTTTAACATTTGGAAAGTAATTCAATAGAGTTCACTACAATTATAACATTGACTTAACTATAGATTTGAGATACTAACATTCATGTCATAATCAATTCACATGCCCACAGGAAAACAATGTGGACACCTACTTCTATGTCTGTAAAGGTACCTATCAAAAATTCCCCTCCAGTTAACTGAAATATTCTCATCATATCCCACTGAGTTTTCCAACAGTCAAGGGCTGTGCCTTGAGTGTGGAGATGTGTGTGTGGGGGTGTCCATCTAGGCCTTGGCTTCCAGAATGGTTCCTCAGGTACTGCAAGCTGGAGGGTTTGTGAACGCTGAGAGGTGCTACTGCAGCCTCACTTTGGAAAGCTGTCTATAGAGTCACAAGATAATTGACTTTGGTCATCAGTAAGTTTCCATCCTTGCCATAACCCCAGCCCATAACTGCTGAGGTATTTCCCCAAAGTGCAGTAACGATGGTACTGTTCCACTAAGGCTACGAATCACAGTGGCACTGCCCCACTGGGGCTATGATTCAGGTACGTGGTTTACTAACACTACAAAGGATAATTTCTCATCCTTTGTTTCCCATCTTGTTTAGGCATATGTTTCCGGTAGTTGGTTGCTCCCACGTCTACCATCTAAGAGCTCCTGGTATGACCAGGGCTCAACTCGTATTGTCAAGGGATACTTCCCCACTCAGCTAGTTCAGTCAGGAGCTTCTGAGATCACGGAGCAGGCCTCAGGATGGGAGCCAGGGGCTGGACCATCACAGTGATATGAATCGGGCCAATTCTGGGCCCAATGCCCTTAGAGTCTTTTCCAAACACAATGATTCTATCATTCTATGACTCTATGATTTAATGAACCGATGAACAACACTTTACAGATTTACCAAACCAGCCAGACACACTTCCTAGACCTCAGACCGAACAGGAGTGAAATTGTGTGTCAATATTATTTTTGAACACTCAGAGGAATGCCCTTTATAATCCTCCAACATATATTTAAATGTTAGGAAAAAAAATAGAAAGGAATATGTACACATATGCATTTCAGTACTGCTAGTCAAAGAATGTAACAGCCCAACGCTGGCTTCCTGAAGAATTTTGTTTCATGTATTTTATACATATATTGCCATTTGAGAATATTGGGAATAAAAAACCCTACAAGCCACTCAGTAGAAATGTGTAAAAGCCTTTGACAATGCAGCATAATGTTTACTTGAAGCCAGAAGTTGTCATCTGAGAGGAAAAAGGATCCTTCAATTAGTGAAATAAGATCAGATGTGTGAATCACAGCTCTGCCGATGCTAGATTTACTCCCTAGGTCAACAGGGTAGTAACTACTAGCAGATAACTCGTAAAGAAAATATTTCAGATAATTCATTCTTTTTCAAGAAGGAATGCCAAATAGCAGCCATTAAATACATTTTCTTTCATCAACTGTACATATAACTAATATACAATGATCCTTGTTTAAGACAAATATTGTATCTTTTAGACATAGAGCTCTGAAACTGGTTTTCTCATCAATACTTTCAACACCAAAAAAACCCCAAAGAAGTAGTGTAATTTTTTTAAATAGTAAAAGAAAAAGAGAAGTGTCCTTGGATATAAACAATTATTTTATCTTTTTGTTAATGTTTAGATCTGACACGTGTACTTCTTCTTGTTAATCTGTACTAATAGATTTAAGTGGTGCCTCGTGGAAATGGCACCAAAGTATGTAATTTCCTGAATAATCAGATACTCGGTAGCTATTAGTATTTTTTATTCTTCAAAGACTGTAGGCAGCTGGGTAAAACCTTGAAAAATTAAATGTGCATCTTTAAAGGCCTCAACAGTTTTGAAAATCTTGTCCAGACACAATCTTAAGGTATTTTCAAACAGGCCTCAATGGTCCTATAAGTTGCTGAAATAGTCACTTCTATGAAATACAGTTCAGTTTAAAAAAAAAATAAGACAACAAAAACAAGCAAAAAACCTCAAACCAAACAAAAAAAAACCCAACCCAAAACAAAACCAAAAACAAAGTCAAAATAACCCACGACCTTGTTAGGCCAGCAGTCTCTTCTGTACATTGCACTGAGATAGGAAGAGATTTAGCCCACAGCACACTGGAGACTTTGCTTTTCCCAAGTCTACAAAACAGGCACAGAGGGCTAGGCTTTGAGACACTTGTTCTTGTTAAAGAGTTGCAAAGCCACACACAGTTGCCCATATAAGCTATTAGTTGCAAGAAAACTAGAAAAACTGACATGGAATGTTTATTAATGGCTTATTCAAGTGCCTCCTCTGAAAAATTCCCTGGTTTGTGGCCATGATTCCACAGAAGCACAGCTAACTCTCTTTTGCTTCCCTGGGACCAGGAACAAAGCCGTCAGTCCTTTGAAACAGCAGGCTGAAATGATGTAAGGGGAGAAGTTGCATGATGCAGAAGCAGAAGCTGCAAGAAGTCTCAAGGAGGCAAGGAGGGTGTCCAATTGCTGTCTTCAATAACCCAGTGGATTGCTACAGGAAAGATGGAGCAAGATGCTTCCTGGAGGTGCACAAGCAAAAGTGCAGGAGTCAATGAACACAAGCTGCACAGTGAACTGTGATTCAATACAAGAAAAAAATGCTCGTGGTGAGGATTGTCAGACCCTGAGAGAGATTTCCATACAGGTTGTGCGACCTCTGTCCTTAGAAACATTCAAAACTTGGCCTGACAGTGCCCTGAGCAACCTGGTCTGCTTGTTATCTCTTGAGTATCATGTTGACCCCAACAACATTCAAAGAAACCTGAATTATTTTATGATTCTGTTATTATACGCACTGATAAAACACATTTAAATCCTCTCTATGAAAATAGAAACGCAGTTTTTAAGTTTATTTAAGTACTTTTCTATTTATTCTGCTCTTCCACGGCCCTACAACGATTCTGATTAATGAAAATTTTAAACTAAATAATGGTTTTCAAAATTACTAACTTTTAAGCTTGCATGGAACTAGATACCTTTGAGGTCCCTTCCAAGCTAAAACTTTCTATGATTCTATGAATATCAACTTTTTTTGTTGTTGTTCTTGAGAAAAGGGGAGATTACATTTATTTCCCCTTGTGTAAAGCAACTTTTAAAAAGAAAGAGATTTTTTCTGTGTTTTTTTCAATTAAATATTGTAACATAGATAACAAAGGCCCGGTTTTAAATTACTTGAAAGTAGTGTACTAAATGTGATTAAAATTATCAATTACTGGAGACAGTTTAGTCAATAGCCTAGTGACACCTAGATTCCTAGTAGCAGCTGTCTAGGGGACTGAGTGGAAGAAAAGAAAGGGCTGAACCCATCCCGTTTATTCTACCACAGTACAAGAAGCCTTGTGAAAGGGGAAAAAGCATGTTCAGAGGACATGTTTTCACTGGCATATTGAAGGGCATACAAACCTGGTTTCTTCAGGGTTTGTCCTGGTCCATCTCTACTTAATAAATATATTAATATCTGGCTGATTAAGAATGCTATTATTAAATCTGGAGATCATACCACGGTTGGGAGGACTGCCAGGAATGTGTACACAGAGTTTAACATCATTTTGGAAATCAGTGTGAAAAAGATGTAATTCACTACAGAGAATATATTGCTCTGCAGTCAAACATATTATACTGGGGAGAAAAATCAGGTCTAAAAATTGAACTATACTGATGTCAGTCCTTTAGAAAAAGACCTACAGGTTACAGTGGATCACAAGAACATGAGTCATCAATGTCACCCTCCTGTGAAAAGTGTAGATATTATGCAGACAAATGATCTTTCTGCTCTGCTCTGCACTGACAAGACCTCAGCTGAATATTTTTCTGGTTTTTGGCAGCCCTTCAAGAACCTTCTGAAACTACTGGAGACACTCCAGAGAGGTTTATAAAAAATTACTACAGGAAAGATTGAGCAAAATGGGAACGTTTAAATTAAAGATGAAAAGACCAATGTGTTTTGTGACAGCAATGTTCACGTACAAGATGCGCTGAATAATTGGACAGTTTTTGTCTATATCAGTGTGGATAAGACAAAGAGCAATGGGCTTCAAAACCACTTGAAAAACACCAGTGAAATATTAGAATAGATTGCCTGGGGCACTTTATGGAGCCTCATTTAAAAGGGGTTTTCAAGAAAGGTTTAGCAACCATACGTCCTGCCTGATGGGGCAAAGACAGTTAGTTGAAAACTTGGGTTTGGCCTGTTCTGTCTCAGGAAGGTGCAAATCAGCCTGTCTTTCACTCTGGGTAGTGGCTTCTGAAGGATATTCCAGAGGATGTGAGCCCTCAAATAAACAATAAGACCTGTTTTAGAATTTACACTCCTTCTCATCCTTAGTTCTTAAGGGAAAAGCAGTTTGTTTACCTCTAACGTGAATAACAGACCTAACTTTTCCTTGTTCTTTAACATCAGGTTGCCTGTGTTATTTATGAGGGTTAAAATGCTATGTTATCTAAGATTAGAGAAGTTGTTAGTGGAAAGAGAACAGTAGAAATGTCTCCTTCCCTTCCCCGCATTTAATCACGTGTGTAGCGAAGACTCTAAACCAGGAAATATAGTTTGGTTTGACTATCAAACCCCAATGCTCAGAATAAAAAACTAAACTGGCAAAGGACCTGATTTTTTCATGCTTTTGCATAGCCATGGGGAATGTCAGAAATGTAATGAATAATAATCTGGCCCGTGCCAGAGGGATGTCAACTGTTCCTGAAGAAGAGCAGTATTGTCTTGGGATAGGACAAAAAAGTTATGTCTGGTACTGCATGTTATTTCAAATAATCCTCTTGATTATCAATTTTACGCAATTGTGTTAAAACCCATGAAGAGATACATGTTCAATAAATACAGGACACAGCAGGCACCATGGATACATTTTTTATAAGAGATCACCGGTGAATGAAGATTATTGTTTGATTAAATTGACTGCCTGATGGTAAGGCTTCCAACAGATAAACACAGCGAAGAATTTAATCAACAAACTGCATCATATTTGCATCTATTCCACATTCTGTCTACTTAGAGAAGGAACAGATGCAGACTCAGTAGGAGTCAGAAGGCAAGGAATCAGTAGGGAAATACTCTATTAAGAAGAAGTTTCTGAATTTATAATCCAACCTTGACCTAAATATGTTTAGATTCTCAGTCTGATAGTTCTCTCAAACTGATGGTCTCCAAAATCCATATTCTCTCTTTTTAACAATGCCCCTTTTCTGGCATCATTAGTCTAAGTGAAATGCTGAAATAAATTCTCTTTTTAAGCCCTTCTGACATATGCTAGTGCAGATGTTACTCTAAACAGCTACCTCTGCCTGTGGTTTATTTTAGTGGTTAGCCTACATCTGCTTTATAAGGATTTGCTGCCCAAAGTAAATAAATAAACAGGTCTGTTTCAATCCATCTAGGGCACAAAATTATAACTGCCAGACTCCTTTGTGAGGGAGTCACCAGACTGCAGGATCTTTGGACCCACATAGGGAACAGCATTTTCCTTTACTTTGGCATTCAAAGTTGTGCATAGGCTTGGGCTGGAGGTGGCTTATCCCGTGTTCACAGAAACAACTGTGCAAAAGGCAGCTGAATCACAAACTGGCTGTGTCAAAATGCCTCCAGCAGCTGCCCCAATGTTTTGCCACAACCTGCTTTTCTGGAGGCTGCATCACAAAGGCAAGGTATAGCCTTGCCTTTGTGATGCAGCTTCTCTGTGCTGAAATAGATGGGCTCCATCCTTGGCCTCCCACTTTCCCTCCACTTTTATACAGCCCAACCTGCCCGGTATTAGTTTGGCAGCTTATTCCTCAGTAGTTCCAAATAAAAAGTTGTGGGGATGAACAAGGTTTGGTAGTTACTGGGAGAATGGTCCTCCCACTCAGTTCTTTTCCGTAACATGAGAGTCAACAAAGAAAAAAATATCACTTTATGTATTGCTTTCTTCTTTAACACTTTCTTAACATTGTTGGCACATAAAAGCAAGAGCAATTCAAGAACAAGATCTTTACAGAAAACTGCAAGAAACAGGCAGCCAGTTATTACTTAAAATTTAGAATAAAAAAACTGTCAATATATTCTTTTACTCTTGGTAAAGAAGGATCTGCACTAAGTATTTGGTTGCATGGACATGTTCAAAGTACAGAGATTTATGTAGGAAAATATACATAAAGTATACACTTGTAAATATGCGTGTGTCTATGTATCTGTGAAAGTGTATAGATAGATAAATATATATGGCTACATATGCATATGTAAATGACATACTTTAATTGAGAAAATACTTGGTTTTATATGCACAGTTTCCTTTTGAGACTTAAAGAGTAAAGGCTGCATTTGGAATAATTAAATGTGTAGTTGCAGACTTCATAAATTAAACCATGATGGATAATCAAGCCATAGCAGCCTAAGTATATTTCATGCTACATGGTTTTGACCCTAACACAGTAGGATCTTGCTGAGCATCTTGCAGTACTCACAGATTTTTTTTTTCTATGGGTGTAGGATTTATACTTTCACAAGTTGATCACATGGTGAATGGATTTCTTGATTTTTTTTTCCAATGTCAGGACAGGAAAATTTAAACCTTTGCAATCTGACAACGGTTTAAAGAGAGTCCAGGCTGTTTGATTAATTGGATTGGAATTCAATTTGAGGGAGTGCCTTCCATAAGGAAGGTTCATCTTTTTCAAGAAAAATTCAGCTACTATAGGGGCAAGTTATTCACATGGATTTGTAACATTATAAGTAGGATCCCACAACAGTTAATAGGGAGACACCCAGTCATTTCCATAAATGGGTTAACTGGAGTCAATCCAGTCTCAAAACAGGTGAAAAGAACCATCCTCAGAAGATGATTCTCTCTTTGCATTGCCTCTAGCAGGGAAAACCAATAATGGATGTGTGTACTAGAGACAGAAGATTTTTAGACATCTAAAGCTGTCTGAGATGAATTCCTCCTTGAGTTGCCTAAACTGCCTTACATCTCCAGTGCCTGAATTTTCAGGGAAGAGGAAGCCCACCAAGTACTCATTCTTTTGTGAAGGTGGAATGCAAACAAAGGATTTTACTGTTTGTGGGGAAATAAAGGAAATGTGGTCTTTTTTGGTTGGTTATAAGGAAATATACAGCAAAAAATTTTCAGGAGTCTGTTACCAATATTAATACAAAAATAGAAAGGTTTGGGTTGGAAAGGATCTTAAAGGTCTTCTAGTTCCAACTCCCCCACCATGGGCAAGGTCACTTTCCACTAGTCCAGGAAGCTCAAACATGCAAAAGGATACAAACACATATTATATACAAAAAATATACAAATGCATAATGCAAAAGTAAAGTAAAAATAAATTGCACACACTAAAATATTTTATCTAACCAAACAGCTGAAAATCCTATCAATAATATCATCAAAAAAGAGTACAGCAAATCTAATAGCATGGCCATGACATGTATGATGAATTATATATTTTCTAAAGTGAACACAGTAGGTACATTATTCCAGTGTTTAGAAACAAAACTGGCCACAGCAAAGTTTTTGTCCTTTCGTAACAAAATATTGTATTATTTAGATAGCTCCTGTTTCAGGGATCCAAGACTAATTTATTTTTTTCCATTTAAGCTTCTCTTGCCAGAAGTGACAGCGGGTTTAGATAAATCTCATTTTAATTTGTTTTCTCTCGTTTTTGTTTTGAGCTGTCCCACATCATTCCAGAGGAGAGGTGCTGTAGCTGAACACAACTTCAGTCTGCTGTTCTGTGCTTACACAAAACCTCCTTTCTCTTTAAAAGTGATATCAAGAAAAAAATAATTTGAAGTACTCAGGGTGTTTTAACATACTGACTCAAGATTCAAATATTATTGGGTTGCTCTCATAAGCTACTTGACCTATTGATGAACCAAAGTACATGTTCAGATTAAAGTGAATGTCTGAATCTAATCAATAGTTTGAAATTTTCTGCTACATCAGGTTTGATGATGACTTTTCAAGCTGTACTATATCCTTTTGACAGACTAAATAAGTATATTCATAGATTTTGTGGCTTTGACAAACTAATCACTGGAAGGTAAGATATATACCTTATGCACCCAGAAGATCTTTGCCACATTGATTAGTTACCTCCAGGCACTGCAGCAAGAAAGCCTCACATTTAATGCCTGACTGCTTCTGTCATAGGTGCCAAAAATATTGTGATAAAATGGTTTAGTGGGTAATGCTCAAACGTGTAATAAATAATTCTGATCATTGATGCCAAAAAGGAAATGGTTTGAGGATCTTGGTTATTTTTAAGAGTACTTTTTTATTTGACAAGTATTAAATTCAGTTGATGTATTGTTTACAGAAGGATGTGAGTATAAGAAAGAGTTGGACCCATCACTTCCAAAATCTAGTCAATGTGAAACAGTTGTTGGTGGGATATTAGACTGTTCTACTCATGGAGCCTGACAATACTTCAGTAAAGATGGGGAGGAATATGTAAGGTTGATAAAAGAGAGCAAACACTGTTGATAAGACCAAGTGTGCGGACAATATACTTGCTAAATATTGCAAAGTGGGTTGCAATACCCAAGGTGAAAGATTACGCTGTTTTTTCTCTCTCTCTCTCTCTTCTTCAGAGCAAAAGGATAATTTCACAAATCTAATCAAATTTAAAATCTCTAGGAGATACCGAACTCCTTATGATAGCCTACAGTAGTAAATAGCTCAATGGCAATTGGTTTACTGCTGTAATTAAAATATTTTCTGGGATTCTCATTGTCTGTTGATAAAGCAAGAGATGTCTCAAGTCATAGCAAGTAGCTTAAGCCTTTCAGGATATTCTCTGAGTCCAAAAGAAGTATTGAGAGAGCTACCCAGCCTTCAGCAATGCAATTAAATTTTCAAAACTGCAAGGGTATTGGGGCTTGATGTCCTTGTAGGAAGAATTCTACTGTTTGCCTTTTATAGATGAGGATTTGTGACAAATTCAAAAGAATTTCTTCTCTGTCATTCCCTGTTTTGAACAGGATTCAAATACAGAGACATCTAAAGTATTACTGCTGGCAGTGCATTGGTATTAATAACACAACTCATATGGTTAAACTGAACATTTATGCAAAGGAATGCTGTAATCTTTCTATATTGCATATCACCTCTGACATTTTCAGACCAAGTACAAAGGAACACTTGTATGCCAGTGACTTGCACTGAGAGCAATTTCTTAGAGAGACTTTTAGCTCTAAAGAGATCAATTTTTTGCTGCTACAACAATTTCTGGATTAATATAATCCTAAGGAAAATTAAGAGAATGTGTCCAACAAACCCTGCAAAAAGACAGATCTAATTTATGACAATTTCAGGGTTCACTTTCCTTGGCTATATGATTTCGCCAATACCAATAAAAAAGTAATCCCTAGCATTTCAAATAGCTTTGCCAGGATTTTGAAGGTGGACTAGAGGCTGGATACTCAGACCCTCCAGCATAAATATACCTATAGTTCTTGTGCTTGCTACTTTGCTGTGGGAGATAAGGACTGGATGCTGTAACAAATGTATAAACCCTGGTCTTGCAAGAGGCAACATAAATTCTTGTTTGAATGAAGCTGTATATTGAAATGAAGAATGAAGGTCTTTTGTAGTGCTTCTGACTGGAAATACAAAATAGTGTAACCTTGATCCTTTCTTTGAATCTTACAATTTTACATTGTTTGCTAAACTGATAATGGGAAGGGAACTTTTGTAAACGTCCTTTTAGATTATTCTTCCTTGACTGCAAGCTGTTCTAGACGTCTGATTATTTTTTTCCACTGTTGTTTGTGAGAAAAATAAAACTAACTGTCTCATGCACATTCAACACAATTAGGAACAAATCTTACTCAGTAGCATGCGTGTGCTTCATCATATTATCTCTGCAGCCTTTTGAGATGCGTAAGTCTAGCCACAGAGAAGTCCTTTCATGAAGATCTAAGTCTGGAGGCAAGACACATTAGGCTGCTATCTGACACAATTCTCTCCCTGTCTGCCACAACACAAAAAATGTAACAGGTCCTGTTCTGGATTAAATCTTCACGTACGGAGTCAGTGCCTTGCTAATTCCAGAATGATTCCGCATACTCAGCTTGCATTTGAACCTCCACCTGAGGAACTCGAAGCAGAAATCAACCATGAAGAATAAGGTCATAGTGGCTTAAATCCCTCCATGGCATAGAATAATTATCTCTGAAGCAAATCTTACACCTATTTCCATTTGCCTTAAAAGGGACCAGCAACATCTCTGTGATCCCACTGAGATATTTTATAGCAGTTCCTCTGCCTCTGTGACTTTTCACAGGTGGAGACAAGTATGTAGAGAACTACAAAATATACTATCAGAGCATACATAATTTCCAATTTATGCACTGTGTCACAGGAAGTAAGAATGTGGAGATGGCTTTATGAATATCAGCAGGGCTGGTCAGAGCCAATCTACTAAAGCAGAAACCTGTGCCACCCTTGCCTTCCAAATATATGACTTAAGAAAAAAAAAAGTTAAAAAGAAGTTATAACTTAAAAATTTTCCAGATGTGACAAGAACAATCCCAATATAAATTGAAAGTAAATATAAACAGGGAACAATAAGAGGAAACCAACCCTTGATATACAAAGGTAAAAAAGACATACTTGCATGCTTCTTTTTCTCTCTATGCAGTAGAGGTTTCTACTCCAGGCTCCAACAAGATCTAATTATAATCTAAGTTATTATCTAATTGGCTCCTTTCAGGATTTTTTAATACATTTTTGCTTTGTTGTTTACATTGAAAATTAGGTCCTGATTGTATCTTTCCAATTTATAATAGCATTTCTTTTGAGAATTGCTGCAAATTTTTTGTCACATTACTGTGTGCGGCTGCATGCAGAAGTACGACATTTAATCCTGATAAAGATAAAATTTTGATGTCAAAAAAGTTAAGAGATGTGTTTAAGACTTAATTCCAAAAGACAACTTATACTTCGACCTATATTTTTTTCTTTATGCGCAACAGCAAAAGCTCATGCTATCTGTTGGGGTGAATCAAAATGCAAATCAGACCTGCAACTCATGACACCACATCAACATATAACTGTAATTTGTCTTGTTCATGGAATAAATCTCTGGCATGATAAAAATATGAACTGTTTGGAATGTAACATTTTGACAAACTACTTTTCAAGGAGAAGCCTTTGATTTTCCTCTTCTGTACCTGTACAAGACTATGATGTCCAAAGTTACCACCATAACGAAATTTGCTTATAGCAAATAAGGCTACTAGAGTAGGCAAACCTATTCGTAGAGCCTTGAAGTTGTCCAGAAACTCAGATCAAATTATAAAAATGGAAAGTCAAAAGAAAACCTGCCAGATTATATCAAGAATGTACTGCTGGGAGGTTAATTCCTAGCTAGTGAGTTTAGTGAAAAATACTTTAATATGTATAGTTTTCCAGCTTTATTGAAGGTTCTTAACTTTACACTATTTGTTGAAGGGTAGGTCTGGTTTCAATTAAGTGGTAATTTGCTTTACGTGCTCTTCCTAGGTGGTCTTGGAAGACCAGTTGTTTTATTAAATAGAAACACTTCAAAAAAGACCAGGCTTGAAAATAATTTTAAAATTTCAATTTAAAAAGACAGTGTATGATTTTACAAGTTACACACTTTTTATTGAGAAAATTACAGCCCTTTAGAGGTGATTTAATTAGAATCATCCATGAATGTAAGGACGCATCACAATGACATGCCACTAGCATATAGGAATTCATTGGTGCTTCTTGCTTTGCCCACTCCTTGAGATGAAAAAGAACATTGCAGCACTGTAGAGTTGTACTGACAATGAGATAATCAATCCAATTGGAGTTCAGATTTATTAGTGGGAACCATTGCAAGATCCATACACTGTTTGGCTCACAACACAGGCAGAAGGACCCTCGATTTACCACTAAATTTGAATGTAAATGTATTCCACTGATGTAAGAGGAAGATTTGTGAGATGTCTATTGGACTGGTGTTGAAACCCAGAGTAGGTCATCCCCTACTGAGAGCACAGCACGTCTCCAGGCTGAGAGGTGCTTATCAGCTTGTTCACACAGAACGTGGCTGCTGATGCTGTAGCTGGGTTTCACTGTGTCAGGATCCTGTTGGTTCATTGCAAACCTGGGCCGAAGTGCAATGACGTTTCTCTTGCATGAACGCTCTGCAGAGTAGGGCTTATGGCAAACCAGGAAGCAAAGTGAGTCACCAATAACAACATGAAAAATTATTTTTTCCATGATTAAGAATCCTTGACTTCAGCTATTGTCACCTGAAAAGCCAACAAAGTCCCACTCTAGATCATGCCATAGGTGAAAATTAACGCTGGCCACTTGAATCCTTAACTGCAATTATAGTTATTGTCAATATGGTCTGGAGGACTGCTTTCCTTCCATTTGCTGTTGAAAAGAACGTACAAATTCAATGTTCATAATTCCTTCTGTACAAGAAAAAATATTTAATGGATCAATATAAGCTGTGTCTATTTCCTACAGTAGAATTGAAGGAAAGAAGGATACCTTCCATTCAAACATATTCTAGGTCTCTGTTTTGATCCCGTGCATGTCTTTAGAGAAGGCAGCTGGTCTTCCTCGCCATAATTTTTCCTCCTGGAAAGTGAAGATAAGGAGTTTTTCTTTTTTCTCTTACACTCCAATGTACTAAATTTTTAAAATATTAACTTAACATAGCATTAATAAAAGGAAATCTGCCACTCTATAGTTACATATACAGCAACTTACCATTTTGTGTTACAGAGAAAACCCTCACATTCTTCAATGGTATTATTATGACTAATTTCAAATGCTTTAGCTATTTTTTTAGCTGCAAAATTATGCATAAAACAAAACTTGATTTTAGTTCACATTTTTGCACTCTCTAGATATTTTATTTAATTTTCTTACTCTTTTACAGATGAGTGTTACAGTCACAGGTATGAGAGTCTGTAAGCTTATATAAAGGTGGTCCTGAGCAGGAAGCCAAAGCAACATGTCATTCATTTATCCAGAAGGATTGGAAAAAACGTACAATTGGTTTTTTCATTATGACATAGGTTTGTACTATTGCTTTTAATATATTAATTGCATACTTCATAGCTTTAATAAATAATCTGCCTCATTCAGGAGTCATTTTTAATTTTAATATCTATCTTAGAAAAATTTAATATATTTATTTAACTCTCCTCGGAAAGACTGAAAGCTGTCTGCAGTTAGAGATATCCTTGCTCTTCTGAGGTGCTAGTTTTGGAGCCTGGATTTTTTTCTCCTTTTTACTTTGAGGTATAGTCCACATCTTCACATCATCCAGAATTTTCACATAAATCCCCTGTTATTGTTGGAACATCTTTGTTCTTGTCTTTCCTCTTTATTGCAATGAATTTTTTAGTTTGCAGTTGTGGCCTGCAGTTAGCAGCATGCAGGGCAGCAGCAACACACAGACCAGAGGCTCTGAGGACATTTACAGCTCAGATTCTTTGTCCTGTGATGACAAAAAAAAGATCTCAGTTGCTGAGGCATTTCTTTCAATCTTAGGGTTTTGGATGATATGATACTGTCAACATTAGGAACTGAGAAATCATCTCTAGTATTTTCAGCTTTTTCATGTACCTGTTATTTTTTCTGTCCTCATAATAAGAATGAAAACAATAAAGATATTCAATAAAAAAGGAAAAGCCAGCAACAAATACAGAATCACAAAAATAAGATCAATAACTCTTCAACACCCTGTGGTCTGAAAATGACAATTCCCTGTCTTTTCCATCATTCTTTCTTTGTGACTGGAAAGACGACAGTGAAAAACACTTTAGTATTTTAATGTCTGTTAGTTCTGTTTTTAATATGAATTGGACTAAAAATGACATATTTCCACTAAAGTTTCAGTATTGACTGTGCAAAACAAATACATAACATATTTAAAGCCGTCATATAAGTAATGATGGAAAATGTAACATAACTAATCAACTACCGGTTTAGGCTCACCACTTATTAAAACTCTTTTCCATTGTCTTTCTTGTTGCCATTCTCCAACCTGCTTCTTATTAAGCTGTTACAACTAATGTGGCATTTAATTCTATATAAAGATGAGATTGTGAAAAACCCAAGAGTGTCCAGGCTCCCCGGGGAACAGCTGCTCCAAGGAAAGCAGCTGGGAGACGAGAACAGCTTCAGGACATAGGTACAGCAGGACCACACCCTCCCCATGCAAGCCTTGCCAGGCAACACGCAGCACAGGAGCAGGGCTGGGATGGGGACAGTGACCTGGGCCAGCTTAGAGACTTGCGAAAAAATGACCTCGGAAAAACCTCAGCAGTGGTGTGGACCAAGGTGTGGCCAGGACCTAGTCCACAGGTTAGCGTGAGGATGAAGACGGGTGAAATGAGTGCCCAGGGACCCACACACCTACAAAAATGTCCAGGCTGGAGCCACAGGGAGGTAAACTTTCAGTGTGAGGGTGTGCCCTATTATAACATATTTTACCATAGCACTACCTGAAATCCTGATTGCAGTACTTATAATTGAACCTCCTGGCCACAAGTGTCTTACAGACTGAAAAAAAATCCTGTGAGCAGAAAGACTAAAGTCACACTAAAGAATGTGACAGCTTGATCAGCACAACCCAGCAATAAAAAAGGCAAATGCAAAGGCAAAATTAATTTTGATTTTGGACCCCTTAAATATCTGCATCTATTCTGTACTTTGCAGAAAATCAAGGTGCTTTCCAGACCAAGCTTGTTGAATTTTCAAATGAATAGGTCCCTGTTTTTCAACTTTTTGAGCAATATTTAATTTCATATTAAATTAGTCCGGTAGTTTTGTTATTTTTGCAATGTCTTTTTGGGGAATGACTACCTCTCTCTGGATGTATTAAATACTTAGGAAAATTTCAGGTTTGTTTGGAAAATTTATGAATGTCGATTAATTTTCAAGATACATTTCCATGCAGAAAAAGACATACTCTAGACAATTTGCTTTTGAAAAAGCTAGCTAAAATTGTTTCAACAGAATAGAAAATATTAACTACATAAAAGTAATATTTTTTCCAGAATGGTCTAAAGGAAAGCAAATCTGATCTTCAGACAAGACTGTGTTTTAAAATCATCATATCGTAATATTTTCTTAGAGTTTTTTACACAATGACCAGTATCCAATGGTATTGATATTTGTAAAGTAGTGAGAATAATTTACAGGAGGTTAAAGACACACAGAAAGAATGTAGTCAGTATTACCAGAAAAAAAATAGGTGATAATTGCAATAATAATGATGTGTCATATTGTTCAAGTTTATAGTATGAAAAAAAAGAAAAAAGTAAGGTTTAAAATGAAAAATAAGCATGTCAGAGCTCTAGAGAGCATATTTAAAGGTACACTGTCATCTTCACTGTTCCTTACCAAAATGTATTGTTCAGAGTAGAAGAAGAAAACAGTAATTTTTTCCATTTCTCTATCTTCCCTCCAAAATTCCTCTGCACATGGGCTTTCAGACGGAACAGTAAATGGGAATCCACATTCTTTAAAGCAATAATCTATCAATGACCTTTTTGGGTCCTTTCCAACCTGAAAGATTGCACAAGTCTATGATTAAAAAATGACCCAACAACTTTTGTTGAATCAAAAAACTTCAAAATAAAAGAAAGGTAGAAGAAAGGAATTCAGTTTTTCCAGTCCCAGATGACAATTGAAGCTTAAACCACAAAATTTAATGTCTCATGAAATCTCACTTTCAAAAAGTACCTTGAAAATAGACTTACTGAAAACAAAATGAAATAAATTTTTAAAAGAGCTTTAAATCATGTCCTGTGAGCTGTGGGAAGAGTAGCAACAGCATTATTAAATATGATCACTGGCATGAATTACCTATGAGACTGGGACTGCACAAAAAGTAGCCAAAACATAATTTATGCAATGTTAAGTTGTTAATTTTCCTAATTATTCATAAGAAATTCTATAATAATCAAAGATTTTTTCATAAATGGGTAAAATCAAGGAAGGTAATATAGAAATAGATGATAAATTTGTGAGACCAAACCTTTTATTGCTGTAGCAATATGTCAGTAAAATATGGCAGAATGAAGGCCTCTAAAATATGAGACTTTTCTGATGTTAGCTGTAATAACACAGCCTAGTGAAGAATTCACTTCTATGACTTTTTCTATTTCCACGTGCTCAGCAAAGGCATCAGGAGCTATGACGTACTGATTTAACAACAGGACTGAGGAGCTTAGAGTGACTCTATTGGCAATGTGTTCCTCTTTTAATACACCCCAGATTGTATTCTAGCACTCCGTGGAACAAATCTATATCTTTCACTCAGACTGATGTGGGGTCTAGGCTGCAGCATATGTAGCAAACTCACCAGCTTTAATTTGGCTTGCTAGATAACAGTGAAACTTGAAACCGTGGATAGCTGAGCAAATATACTGCCAACAGTCATAACCAGGACTATGCAGACAAGGCTCTTGTTTTGCTAATTGAGGAATTACGGTATAGGTAAGTGTAAGTGCACTTTTAGTCTGGAAACAATCTATGGAGCTCTATATCCACTCCCAGCTTCATCGGCCATGCAATTGCTAAGGCACTGACCACCTTTAAAATCATATCTAGTTTAGCTATAAAAATATGGTAACCTTCAGCTCCTAATTGAGCCAAATGATATTTGGGTACTTAAAATATAAATGTCTATTACATGATCCAGCCTTCGGAGCTCAGCTGCCCTTCTGTGGGTGTCACCCACTGTATCAGCTGCTTTCATATCTGGAACAAGGAATGGGGATAACCAATACCTCATAACTGAACATGTGCTGATTTTGTGCTGAACGTGATTATTACATTGACTATGTACTGAGCTTAGGGTGACTATACTTAGATGTGTCTGACAGATGTTAATGGTAGTTAAATCTCACTGTCTGTATGAGAAATCATGTTAATTTTAGATCATACTACCCAAATAAAAAGACTTAAATGAGACCCTAACATGGCTGCCTTTCTTTTAGTAAAAAACGACTGTATCAGATGACAGAATAACTTTCAGCTATTTCTATATTATAGGGACTTTCTCTAATTCACATTTTCTTTGCAACTAAGAAGCAGAAAGTTATGTGTTTGCTTATAAAACTGCTAACAGGATTCAGAGAGCTTCAGAGAGCTTCAGAAGCCAACTCAAATATATTTTTTACATCAAAAAAATAAAAATTGGGCACTTTCTAAAACTAAGAAAGAATTCTGTGATTTTGTAGTTACAGAATATACCCTGCATCAGGCTGAAGTCCATCTTCAAGACTGATTGCTCAAGAGGGGGAGCAGTATTCTTAACTTTCTCACAGGCAGGGCAGGTGGAGGTCACTTGGCTGTTCTGCACAGCATGGAGCATCCAGAGCTTGAGCTCTCCCTGGATCTGTAATGAGCTACTTGGAAGTCTGCAGTGGCTCAGTGCAACGAGGAAAGGATCATGTGCCTGAGTGCTGTGCAGCCCACCTAAGGTCTGACCTTACTTTTGTGAAGTGAGGGGGGCTTTTTGTCATTAGCTTGAACGACAGAAGGAGTGCTATAATGAACTGGGCATTTGGCTCAGGATTAGCCTCAACTAAAATAGTGCAGTGTATGCAAAGATCTAAAATGAGCATTTTTTAAAAAACAAGAAGTTCATCCTCCCACAAAGTATTCCATTTATATAAATTTAAGAGGTATGCTCTTCACAATAAATGCCTTCACCATAACAGGAAATATGTTCATCAACAAAGGCTCATCAGCTGGTGGCTTAACAGTCCAAAGTATGAAAAGTTCTGCCTCCTTCTGCCTTTTAACTATTGGTGTCATTATGTTTACAATATAATTACAACACAGAAACTGGAGACTCAAGTAAGATAAATTTTGTCCTCTGAACAAAGTAGACCCCCTTATTCTACTCCCATGAAAACCATAGATTTTTCAAAATTTAATAAATTGCCAGAGAGCTGCTAAACTGTGCTTTCAGGGCACGAGTCAATTCTTAGTACTCAATAAATACGTCTCATTTTGTCTTTAAATTATTGACACACAGAATAAGAAAAAAAACAGGGGTTTTATATTTTTTCAGGATAAGGATCTTACCTCCTTTTGTATGCTTGTTTATGTAACACCTGACATGGATTTTTAAGCACTGTAAAAAATCACACAAAGCATGTAACTCATAGACCCTTGCACACAAAAGATTTACAACGCAGAAGATTTAACTGTGAAACAAAGCTTCTGCAAGAAATGTTTACCTTTTTATATTAGCTATTATCAATAAATTGTGATTTTTCATTGATATCAGGATATTAAATTGTCTCAAATTCATTCACACCATAAAGCAAAGGAGTTTTCCGGCATTGGCTCTATGTTGATGAATGCATGAATGCACAATGCTGCTTTTTTTTTTTTTTCTGAGAGCAAAATGAGAAGGGGAATATGAATTGAAATGGGGGAAAACATTAAATTTTGCGAATAAAGATTTATTGCTGCATTTTTATGTTCAGTTTTGCTGCAAACTTTATGATATTTATAGTTTTTGATTTGTTTACAGACAGAGTCCCTGCCATTGGCACCCTGACATTTGTGTTTAATATAAGCGCTGTTTCCTGATACCTTCTGGTGAAAACACTGAAAATAAATAAAGACAGAAGAGGCATATTTTTAAAAAGCCACTGTTGAATATGTGCAAATGGGATTTCGTAATGGCCATTTCAACAAAAGACAAAACGTGTTTTTTTGAATCCATGAAGCATTTTTCCTTCCATCCCTTTAAGACATAACCTATTTCATGTAGTTCAGTGAAATAAATTTTATAATGGTATGGAATTGAGAAATGCCAGCATAAAAAACTTTAATAAACAGTGTTGAATCTCTGAAAATGAATCTGTCAACCATGGTTTAGCAAGCATGGCACATTTTGGAAAGAAAAATACCAGAGTAACACAGAAATAATTTAAAGCCTAATTTTTCTCGCTAAGCAGGATTTTATTTAGTGCTTTTTTTTTTTCCTATTTACTGCTAACTGCATTTACTTCCTACCCTAGATGATGGTCCTGAAGTGCATAGTTTTCTACAGTATGGTATGTGATTGATTAGAACTGAAGTCTGACCTGCTGTGTGCCATTTCACAGTGGCTTCTCTTCTCCTTTGCAGTCTGATAATACCAGCCTGACAAAGACTTGCCACGGTTGGTCTGGACTTACTGTTCCTTCTAAAAATAAATGTTTTTGAGAAGTCAGAAAGCCTGTCTCAGATTTGGAATTCTTATTTTGAGAGTAACTTTTATCTTTCATGATGTTTGAATAGGTTTCATAACCTTTTGGGAATTTAGTTTCCTATTTCTGAACAGAAGTTTGGATGAGAGTTTCCCTCTTCATTGGCAAAGAGAAGTAATAGGGGGAAAACCAAGCATTTTGTTATTTTGAAATAATTTTATCCTTTCCTATGAATACTGTGTGAGAAAAAGTGCCCTTCATGATGATTATTTTTTCTTAATAAATAATAAGGTATTGCACAGAGAAAAGGTTGCAATATACATTATAAAATGCAAATCATTAGAGCAATACCCCCCATCTCTAAGGAAGAAATGAGGGGTTTTATGGTTGAAGTTCCAAGGGTACCAATACTGCAATGCGCAAAAAGAAGTAGAAAACATTATCATTCACCTGAAGAGACTTCATGGCAAATGAAAAAGGAAAAGGGAAAAGAAAATTATAACCAACTATCTGTTAAAGCCCTAAGAAAACAAACCCAAAAATATTTTCTCTCTTCAGTTTTCACTACAACCTATTGAGTGTCTCAAAAGCTGCTACTTCACACCTGGTTTCCTATCCTTGTGGTAAACACCACCACCACCAACCGCCTTTAAATCCAATTTTTCTGCTATGTTTTTGTTTTCTACTTGACTTCCCTTACAAATAAGAGTTAAATGCATATGTCACCACCAAAGTATAGCTAAAATTGTATAGATCTGAAAACAGGTTAACTCTTAAAGTTTATAAAGCAGGAGCTATGGTAAGAAACAATAGATTCGTTTGTTGGGGTTTTTTAGTCAGATACCCCCAATTTATTAATAATTAGAGTCTCTTAATGCCACAATTTTGGAAGCCATAAGTGATTTAAAGTGTTCTTAAATAGTAATTTTGGGAAAGTCTACTCTCACATGAGGTAAGTAGACTTTCCCTGTATGAATAAGAGCTTAGAAAATCATAATAATCATTCTAATGCAAACAATTAATGTAATCACAACTTAGAAATGAACAGTCATATAAACAGAAGGTGATTGGGTAATATCTGGTGGGTAGTCATGATTATGAGAAGATCTGGTCAAATAGAGAAGTATTAACCAGACTGGCAGACAGCACATCAGTATGCGGTAGTATGCTGGGGAATAAAAGAGTTGAGGTGCAATCCAGTAGCTTGGATTCTCATTTTATCTCTGCAACTGTAGTTTTCTCGTGTTCACTTCAGTACTCCAATGTCATCTTAGATTTTAAATGGAGTGTAAGTTTCTACTAAGCCCAAAGCAAAAAACCACAAGCAAAAATCACAGCAGACAGGACATGCAATGTAATGATACAAAGCAAAGCTCTCTTGAGACTTAAAGTCTAAATCCCATTCAATTATTCATTCCAGAGCGGAATTAGTCCCTTAGAGAAGAGCACAAGGTTAGTGTTAGGTCCATGAGGTCATGTAGATGTACTCTGAAATGATTTATTAACTCAAGGGGTATATATGTGCAGTGACACATTTCCATCCACCCTTCCTTCAGTTTAGACACAGAACTACATAGAGATTGTCTGGAAAAGAATCAGAAGTACAAACTGAAGAAACAGCAGCGTTTATATTATTCCGTTTTCAGCTGGAGGAGAGATGGGGTTTTACATCAGGATCTGAATGCCAGCAAACCAGAGAACAGCTTCTGAAAGGCAGCTGCCTTCAGAGAGCTGGGTGCTCATCTCAAGGAGCCCCCTTTGCCACTTCATTAGCAAAAAGAGGTAGGTGAGTTTTCAAGTGCATTGCAAGAGGCACATAGAGTCTTGGCTCATAATGTTTTTCTGAGGAAGCAGGAACGAAACAATGTCTAAGCCAGCCTCATTTCAAAAGTGCAATGGATGGCAGGTAACGTTCATAGGCAAGATGTACTGCTAAAAAAGGTCTTGTGAAATGGTGGAGCCTCTCCTATAGAGAGTGACACTGTGCACACAAGGCACAGCAGGCAGGCAGTGGTCTGTAACCAGCTGCTTCTTCCTGTCCCTGCTTCTGCAAATCCTGCCCTTGTTTCTTATCTAGCAAGAGGCTTGTATAACAGGCTGCTGCATTTTCACTTGTCAGCAGGATCTGAAATTGTTTAGTATGGTGTTTACTGGGGAGTGGTCTCTAGTAATTTGGATTTGAAATGGTAAATCTATAAGTGATGATGGTAAGCTCAGACAATAATGTTGCAGTCAGTAGACATAGCAGAATTGAAATGGTCCTTGCACAGCAGTATTGCTACATGCAGAAATTGAAGTTAATGAAACAGCATGCTGGGTCTGTGAACTCTATCAAAAATTTACAGGCAAATGCTCATAGTAAAAGGCCTAAATATGGTCTTTATTACAGTTTCAGGTTGCTTCCCTTCATCTGTTACAACCACCTGCCTGCAATGCAGAAAGCATTCCCTCTCCTTTAAGTTATCTCCAAGAGATCAAAATGAACCCGGTGGAGAAGAGTTGCAACCATTTCAAATGAGGTTTTCACAACAGCAAATGACATTATCATACTGATTGCACTGAAGGTGCTGATTGCACTATAAACCAGCGCAGATATTTTGTCCAACAGGTCTTTTTTACTGATATCATATGGAAGTTACAATCAGCCTTAAAAGGACCACTGAAATAGTAGTGTTCTCTCAAATATTTTTTGTAATCTCAGACAAATATAGTAGATTAGGTGATGAATCATAGAACCATGTATATGTTCATTTTCCTCATATTGCATTATATATGATCCCATGAACTATAAGCTTCTAATGCTGGAGTGGTGGCTGGTGACTCCTGATCATCCTTGAAGTCAGCTCTCCCCAAAGACTGTTGCTAGGTAGCAGAAATGAATGTCCAAAGAATGTGCTGTAACCTAACATAGTCTGAAAATCTGCTGTCACCTCAGTGATCAAAGCTCATCTAAACTGCAACAGAAAAAACTTAAAGATTGTTACTGCAGATAGTGCAGTATTTTCACACTACAGCTGGACACCCAATTTACACTGTGTCTTTCAAGACACCTCTAGAACTAACTAGAGAACATAGCTTTCCATTTCATTGCTCTTGCTTCCTTTTAATCACTTCTTTCTCTTTTTTCCTAACCTTGGTTTACTGTCCTAATTTCTTTAACACTTCCCTTGGCTTCTATTAAGTTCTCCAAAAGGTTTATGTGCTTTCTTGCTAGACAATTTCTTCCCAGGTCCCATGGCTCTACTTTTAATAACACTGATACATTTCTCTGTGTATTTCTTGGTCTACATTTCTTCTGGGTCTTTGATTTTTCACTGTAAATGGTGACTTTTATGAAGCCTTGTTATCACTGCCACAAATTCACTACAGAAAGCAATCAGCCCAGCTGCTAAATATGATCCCAGAGTATTATAAGGTCTCCAGTGCCTTTATTAATACTAGTATATATAATTAAGTCCTTTTGTAAATTTTTACAATACCTGCTGAAGGTGCAAAGGAGATTAAACATCAAGTCTTTTTCCTAGCATCACATAATCTGATTTTTTTTCTGTAGACTTAAAATAATATTTGCCCTACTACTTTTGCCATTAATTTGCTGTGTGGCGCTGTCTGCTGTCTGTTCCTTTCCTCACATCTCAGTTTAACTGGTGATAAAAAGGCAGGGAAAATATGGGCTATGGTTAATTAAAATGTCATGTTAGTATTCTCACAACATTCTCTCCTAAAAATATGCCATGTAGCCAATCAATTTGGAATAGAAGAATAAACTGAACAAGACAGGAAAGACTGATATGATGGAGTGTATTGATCCATCCAATAGCGCAGTGTACCACAGTTCTGATAGATTGGAAATGCTCATATTCAGTCACTCCCATTAGATACCAAGACCACTGTCAAATTCTTTCCAAAAAGGAAATCAAAGAAAACAATACATAGATAGCCCACATGACAAAATTACCAAATGATTTTGTCTTCATTTTGATACAGTATATGACAATAGGCCACTTGTGCTGTAATACTAATTTATTTTTGAAATAGCATCAGAACATCATGCTAGAGCAAGCAACAGAAAGATGGTTCCTGTCCAAAAGAGCATTCATCCTAGCACAAACAGCACAAACAGAGGCTTGTTAAAGGAAATAATGATTAAACACATTTTAGCAATCAGTGACTGCAGGTACTCTATAACCACCATGTACTCATCACTGAGTGGTTTGTACTGCTCATAATGTAGCTGCATTTTGAAAAGAGATTACAAGAAGATTAATAGTATGGTGTTCTAATTTTCTTACAGAGAGTACTTTCTGTGCATAAAGATTGTGCTGGAAGAAAGTATAATAGTGTTTATGAGAAAATTTGACAAATGGGCAATCTAGGTGAACAGAGTTGGCAAGGTGGCACTTGAAAAGATTTAAATCTGTTGTGCTAAGGAAGCATCTGCTGTGGAATGGCTCCCTTGCAATGAGCTCTATTAATAACTTAGATTTGCCAGTGGCATATGGTGCAACAAAAATATATTTGAATGTTCACTTAGTTGCATGCCAGACTGCCACAGAAATTAGACTTGATTAATGTTGCCAGTGGGACTCATACAGATTTTTCAAGTTGCCTCTAGTTATTCATCAGGTGCCCCATGTCAGTCTGTGACTTCTATGAAAGCAAGACACTTACAATATGCTCACAGCCTTAGCATCCAAATCAGTGCTTCTGTAGCTTAATAATTTTTTGGTGGGATTTTATTTTCTTTTCTTTCTGGTTTGGGGTGGTTTTTTTTGGCTGAGGGCAGTGAGGTTTTTTTTGTTTTGAGGGATAGTATGTTCCAAAGGTCACAGAAAAGCTTCATCATCAGGAATAAATCCAAATGCTTCAAACATTGTTCTGCTCAGGTTTGGACTGTCAGTTTATTAAGACAAGAGGCAATGGGCGGAAACTGATGCACAGGAAGTTCCACCTGAATACGAGGAAGAACTTCTTTACTGTGCAGGTCACTGAGCACTGGAACAGGTTGCCCAGAGAAAACGTGGAGCCTCCCTCACTGGAGATATTCAAGAACCATCTGGACACAACCCTGTGCAATGTGCTCTGGGATGATGCTTGAGCAGGGAGGTTGGACCAGATGACACACTATGATCCCTTTCAATTTTATGCATTCTGCAGTTCTGTAATATCACAGTGAATGGAGCAAGTATCAAAAAACTATCACAATCATTTTCCTGCCCCATTATCAGGTGGCTGAGGAGACCAGATCACTGCTGAGATGTTTCTGACTCGTTGAAGAACAGATCTCAATGCTGATCAGCTCCATGTATCAGATTTTGAAATGCAGTATGATTCAGATGACACATTTCAGGTTTCCTGTCTGCCGCAGTGGAGCACATTACTGAAAGCAGCTTGCAGAAGGCAGAGAGCTTAAGACATGCTGAAATACATGGGCCACACTTTATCAGACCACTTCTACCAACCTCACAAATTATCTCAAATACAAAACTAGAAGGACAGTCTTACCTGTTTCAGGCAATCCTCATTGTTACTAAAGTAAAAGCCTCATATTTATGCTGGTTGACAGCAACAGACATAGAATGAAATTGCTGAGCAAATTGGAGTAGATGGCACATAATTCTGCACTGTGTCCTGGAGAACTTTCCATGATAAAAGATGATCATGGCAATCCCATAATAGAATATCGTGCCCTGTGATCTTTTTATGACTGTTAAAAAAAGGCTTACAATTTATTCAGAAATTTGATGGGGTTTTAATGGCTTATCTTTAATTAAGATTTAATTACTCTTTATAGAATCACACTGTCAAAAGAAAATCTTTAGGGTTGGTGTATATATACGTGTGTATGAGTATATGTATGTATATATGTTGCAGTCCACATCTCAGAGATGTCCCTTTATTAGACTTGCCTGTAAAAAGGGCCTTTTTTAAGAGTAGGTTCATTTCAGTTGACTTCAGTTATGAACCCAATATTGTGCAATATCATGAAGTATCCAGTGTAGGCTACTATACAAACCTAACTGGAAAATTCAGGGCTTACCTAAAGCTAGAAAAGAATGGTTTATGACTGCTTGATTCAGCTCTTGGCAGTGAAATTCCTATATTGATCCTTCACAGATCACTGATAATAATTACCCTACCTGGGGTTTGCTGGCATTGAGGCACAAGTTCATGAGGACTGTCTTCACATAAGATATTTTGTTTTTATGGCAATTAACCACCCTGGCTTTAAAATTTTCAACCACTGCCTTAAAACTGCCTTCTGGCATCGTATATGTTTAAGGGTAAAACACAGAAGAGACATTTGACACTTGGAGTCAAATTTAGCTTTTTTTTCACTTCAGTGCAAGAGCTGTTAAAGGCAAAAACAACTTCCAGATCTGTGCTACCTTTTAATAACTTATTTAGAAAATAAAATATTCCCTTACATGTCTTTTAGACAAATCCTTTTTTCATTGTTGTTATTTAATTTTTTCTGTAATTATTTGCAATAAAGAAGAGTATACAGCAGTCAGAGCACCACAGAACACTATGTGGGAAATCTCTCTGACACCTCCTTGGGTAGTTTGGATGTGGCTGACTGTAATTCAGCCACATCCAAACTGTTGGGTAGTCCTGTTTTCTCTGGTACGGTTTCTGTGAAATCAAGAGTAGCCTCCATATTCAGAAACTACACTGATATTTCACGGCATTGAGTCACATGGCAAGACTGTACAGCACGTGCAAATATGCATAAACAGAGATTCTGCATTCAAGGTGACCAGATCATGATTCTTCATAGCAGTATGTAACATTTCTCTCAACTGCAGTTCCTCAGATTCCAAGGACCAAGGAGGGAGGCTCAGAAAAGCAGCAGCTTTCAAAGACCATTTCTGTTAAGGAATTAACTCTCCAATTACGTTGGTACAGCTGGAGTATGTAAAGTTCTACTTGAAACTAACAATGTCCAGCATTTAATGATGTTGTCTCTTCTCTTGCACTAGTAGAATATGATCTGGTGGTATGCAAGAAATGTGAATGTGTCTGTTGATATCCCCTTGATCTGGACACTGAGAGTGTTTCTTTCTTGTTTCTATCCTGTCTGCAAGATAGCTGCTTTCTTTTGTGTATAAAAGATTCCTGTAAAAAGTCAACTTATATATTCACAATAAATATTGTCCAAGATGTTGGTTGTACGCATGTTCTGCCAAGCCCATGATTATTAGGCCTCACTCATTTTATTACCTGACACTATATTAGCATAATGCCTCCCCACACATTTTTAATTCCTAGAAAGGTCAATAACAATCACATCCAGTGGAATTTTGTCACAGACCACCAGGTCAGAGTAAGGAGCAGGATGACGTGTACTAGTAACAATTTGAGGATATCCCTCTATCACAGAATCACAGAGTAGCTGAGACTGGAAAGCACTTCTGGAGATCATCTAATCCAGCTCTCCTGCCCTCCTGCAGGGTCAGGCAGAGCAGTTTGCTCAGGTCTGCGTCCAGTCGGGTATTAAATTATCTCCAAACATGGAGACTCCACAGCCTATCAGAGCAACCTGTTGCACTATCTAATTACAATAAGTAAAGTATTTTTATCTTTCATTCTTGTATTTCCACATACACCCTTTGCCTTTTGTCCTGTTGCTGAACACCAAAGAAGAGAGAACAACTTCAACTTCTTTACTCCTTTCATGAGGTATTTATATACATGGCTAAGAGCCTCCTGAATCTTCTCTTCTCCAGGATGGATAGTCCCATGTCTCTTATTCCTTCCTTGTATGGCAGGTGTTTCCTTTCCCTTGATCATCTTGTGGCCCTGCCCTGGACTCTACTCCAGTAAGATCCCATCTTTCTCGTACTGTGGAGCCCAGCACCAGACCAAAAGCTCCAGATGTATTTCACCATGGTTGACTATAGAGGAAGGATCAACTCCCTCATTTACCCTCTTCCTAATGCAGCACAGGGTGCTGATGGCAGCTTTTGCAGCAAGGACAGATTGCTGGCTTGTGTTCAGCTTGGTGTCCATGAGGACCCCAAGATCATTACTGCCCAACTGCTCATCAGCCCATTGGCCCACAGCCTGCTGTGGTACCAGGGCTTATTACTCCCTGTCTAGAAAACCTGACATTTCTCCTTAATCAACAGATTCCCATTTTACTTATTCTCAGCTGTTCTTGGAGGGTTTCAAGCTCTGACCAAGCCCTGAGCAGCCTAGTCTGACCCCAGATTTTCTTTGGGCAGTGGGTTGGACAACAGGCCTCCTGAGATCCCTTCCTGCCTGAGTGATCGTGTGGTTCAGTGACAAGTTTTCTAACTCAGGGTTACAGTCATTCATGACATAGCATAGTTTTCTGAGCAAAGTGTTGACTTGAAAACAGAGGATATGTATGAGGGACATCTACAGAAAAAGAACAAATTTTTCTAAAAGTATGTACTTTCCATTTCCTGCAGAATTCACCAGTGACTTTACCAAATAACAGTTTCAGAAAGGGAACTTTGAGTACAGTGTGCCTACTCACTTTTTCACTCTGTTGTTTTTCTTAATGTAGTCTGTTGCAAGTATCATTTCCTATGGCTTAAAGAATGGCACTAATAAGGATATCTAAAACCATGTTTCACCAGTTTCACACGTTATGTCTTACTACAGTGGATTAATAATTCTGCATAACTCTTCCTAAAATATGGCATTTGTATTGAATTTTTTCTGGCCTTGGGGACTTTTCCCCCCTGTTTGCTCCATCTCTCTAGAGAGGTATTCATTACACTGAGAAGAACTGGTATAGACCATAATTTTTCACCTCAGAAAATAGACTGAGCAGTGTTACGGTACTACTATAAGATTTACAAGACTTAACTCACTTCAAAACTTAAATAAGTGACTTGTCTCTTATTTTTGCTTGGTTTCCCATCTGTAGTACTGAGAGAATGTCAGTTTTGTGTCTTTCAGGACTGATGTGAACAGAAAGATGTAACAGTAAAGAAAACAATTTAGGTACGTAAGGAGGAAAAATGCAAAAACTGAAGTTTGGTAGTCATCAGTAAGTGAAATCTGGTGTCAGCTGAAATGCCAACAGCAAATAATGTAAGTGTTTTATAATATTTGCAGCTGACGTACATGTAATTAAGGGAGTTTTCTACAGCACCTACAATTTACTGGGCTAAGTGAGTAGGATGGTAGGTTATAAAAGTATTAATACCAATTCCTTCATGAGGTCACATGAAAGATTACTGTATGAAACTCTGACACTTTTCCAGACACATGGAAAACAGAGTTCATAAAAAAAGCACTGCTGTTCCAAATGCAAGTTATCAGCAAAGACTTTCTTTCCTGTAAAACCTTGTTTCTGTTCTGTTACGAATCATTATTTCAGAAATGTATGTCTCGAGTTTAAAATGCTCATTTGCCTGGTTTGAATGATATAAAGATTACCATAAGATTACCATTAAATTCCTTTTGATTGATTGAAAAGGCTGAAGAAGTACAACTAAATCTTTTCAGCTGAGACCAGTGTAACATCTGCTTTGTCTGCAAATTGTTTCCTTTAACAGTTTGTTTTAGCGAGTGGGAGCTTCTTACTTCAACTACTGGGGTTTTATGGTTGTTTTAGCTGGAGGGGAGCGGTGGACTGTGATACTTTCTCACTCAATGGTATGTTTTATGAAAATTAACCTATGTATGTACAGGCAGTACTTATATAGGTATTTCTCTTTGCATCTACACAGTTATTAAGCCAAGAAAGTTTAAAACCAGCAGAAATACTTTAATATTTTTAGTGAGATTTTTTTTACCCATAGTAACATGTAACCCCACCTTGAGCCTTAAATATAACTGTGGAACAACTAACAACCAAATAGGTGTCAGAATGAACTCCTTTTTGGTACTTTGCTTGCTTGATATATTTTGTTTTCATATTGAGAGAAAAATGGCATAAGGAACAAAAAATGGTTTCTCTCACTCTAAACTGCTTGCAAGTAGCTACAATAACGTTACCAAAGAGCAGAGGAAGTGCAAATTATGGATACTTCTAAGTTAAGCACTGCTGTGGGTCACCAAAAAAGTAAAACTCTAGTGAATGCCCACAGGAAGAAAAATTAATCATAGCTGTCTTCAGTACAGTCAAGGGAATCAATCACTGCAGAGGATGTACTCACCAAAATCACAGAGAGGGATTTACTCTTGGAGTAGTTCTAAATCTGGTCCCAGGTTCTCAGCGACAACTAGCAGTTGGATTGCATTAAGAAGGAGCATTCTGCTCTAGTTTCTGAGAGCAAACTTATTCACACGCTCAGAAATTGTGTGTGATATCAAGGAAAATAGTGCAAATCAAAGGCCAGCTGGGAGATTTGCTTGTAAATTACACTCGTGACCCTAACCTAAGATGCTGAATAGACTGACGTATTGTCTTTCTAATTATTTTAGTCCCAGAATGGTGCTTAAAAGGATTATTTCTAATAAACTAATCATCCATTCTAGAAGTTTCTCTCCTGAAATATTTTTATGTCAGCCTGCTTTTGGGATGGTCTCCAAGAAACAAATTGTAATGTGTTTTTTTGAAATTTGAGAATGTTCTCCTTGATGTAGATTAATAGGCTATGGATGCTTTCAAATACTATCATTCAAGACCAATATTGTCAAAAAAAGAATATTTTAGAGGTGAGGTTAAAGATGCCCAAGTGTCTTGTGGCAGAAAAAAGAAGTTTCATTGCGCCTCTGCGTCAATAAGGACAGTACGAATCTGTTTTCTTCTCCAGTGCAGCTTCCTGGGTTTTTTCCCCCTAAAATGTTGTTTAAACTTAGGGAAGAAGTCAAGTAGGGGAAAAAGTAGGGAATTTTTTCTTTGGTTTGTGATTGTTTTTGTATGTTTGATTAGTTGGCTAGTTTCTGTGATTTTTGTTTGTTTGTTTGTTTCTTTGACACACTAATTCATGAGAAATTATAAAATATATGAAAGAAATAGAATGGTTTGAGTTGGAAAGCACTTTAAAGATAATCTAGTTCCAAGCCCCCTGCCATGGGAAGCGATGCCTTCCACTTGAACAATTTCAGGGAAGGGGCACCCAAAGCCTGTTTGGGCAACCTGTGCCCAGTGCCTCAGCATACTCAGAGTAAGGAATTTCTCTTGATATCTAATCTAAACCTATGCTTTTTTAAGTTTTAGTATATGACCCGTCATCCTATCACTGTATGCCCTTGTAAAAAGTCCCTCTCCAGCTCTCTTGCCAAACCCCTTCCAGTACCGCAGGTACTGGAAGACTGATATAAAGATCTCCCTGGAGCCTTCTGTTCTCCAGACTGAGAGAGCCCCAGCTCTCTCAGTTTGTCTTCATGGGAGAGGAGCTCCTTGCCTCTGATCATCTCCATGGCCGTTCTTTGAACTCACTCCAACAGGTCCACGTCTCTCTTATGTGGAGGCCGCAGAGCTGGATACAGCACTCCAGGCGGGGTCTCACCAGAGCAGAGGGGCAGAATTACCTCCTTTTTCCTGCTGGCCACACTGCTTTTGATGCAGCCCAGGACATATTTGACTCTCTGGGCTGCAAGTGTACATTGCTGGGTCATATTGAACTTCTCATCCACCAACACCACCAAGTCCTACTCCTTAGGGTTACTCCCATTCTCAGCCCAGCCTGTACTTGTCCTTGTATTTATATGCTGTCTTTAGTAGTATGTTTTCCAGTCCTTGGCTAGAAAGGTGGTTTTCAATTACAACTGCTGTAAAATTACAGCAAAACTACTTGTCTACAACAGATCATATAATAAGAAAAGGAAGCCTAATTCGTTACTTTAAGGCTTCTCTCTAATGCACTATATTAATTGCACTTCTAGTCAAGGGTATTTCTTTATTTCACTAGCAACATGATAACAGTGCAAACAAAATGAAGGCAACATGTTAATTGTTAGGTTATTTGAGTGGGTTAAATCACCTACTAAGAATAAGCTAGCAAATGTTATTTGTTCTCAATTATTAACACACTCAATCTGAGATTGTACATAAACACAACAGGATTGGGGGCTTTAGTGGACTAGGAAAACCTCATTCTGACTCCAGTGTTTGTGACATGGACCCACTTTTGCTTGCACCTTTCTGAGGTAATGAGCCTTGCTAATGATTTTCAGCAAACTGGTGGAAAGAAACTAAAAACTATTTCCATCTGAACTTTTTCAATGCATTTGTTTATTTTAAGACCAAGTGATCATTTTTCTTCCCTCTGGCTTCTTCTTTATGTGGTAAAGCTATTTTATTGCTGCTGGCAAATGCAGAATATATCGTAGGGTTCACAGGAACAGTTCTGCCAGACATGAAACTGGAATTTACTCCAAATCAGCTTATACCTAATGCAGTGGCATCATATTTAGAAATCAGGTATCAGTTTCAGTTTAAAGAAACAAATTGGACTACAGATTTTCCCATGATGTTGTTCAGTCAAGTGTATAATTTGATTTTTTACATTCATTATAGCATATGGTTGGAAGTGTCACATATGGTTGGAAGTGTCAGCCAAAAGTCAAATGGCCATTCTTCCCTCACCTCATATCCCAGTTGTCCTGATATTTTAATCATTTTCTAGTCTCCCACTGTGATGTTGGAATATTTCTGCTTGGATTTTCTTATGCATATATACATATTTATGTGGAAAGTATAACTTAATAAATTGTTAATGCACAGATTCAAAAACTGGCTTTGAATTAAGGAACAAACCTGCATTTTTCATATCTGCATCAGGAGTTGCCAGTGTTTATTTTAGTCTAATTTATTCTGTAAACTATGGCTTACAAATACTTTAAACATTGAACAGATGAAGCCTTAAAAATAGTTATATGGAATGATTAAAAATAATCCTTATGTACTGTCACTGCACTGAATATTATTACAGACTCAGATCCTGCAGGTATTTTATTTAATATATGTGTGTTATCCTGCCTGAGGTGTTATGTATCATCTATGAAATACAGTCCTTAATGGAAAAGAGAAAATCAGTCAACACTGTTACTAGTTAGAGTTAATATTTTCAGTATTTTTAGGGTTATCTGTTGTCTAATTGCTATTAGAATGTTTGCAAATTGTGTACAGCTCTATCCACAACATCTTTGAAAATTTCATCTACAACTCCCTGAAAACTAGTCAGGCTGTACTTTGTATATTGAATAAAAGAGAAATTTGCCATAATATTTTCAGAACTCTACATCAATTTGGATCAACTTTTTGGCTGCATGCAAAGTAAGACTCTAAATGAGCTGTTACATTTGGCTGTTAAATTTGCTGTGAAAGCCTTCTTTTAAAATTAGTTGTTTATGAACATGACAAGAAATGGAGTCTTTTATTCATTACTTCTTCCGTTCTCTCAGGCAAGATTGTCAGATGATGAATAGAGAAAACAGACTATTTTCTTAGAGAAAGGAGGAGTGACAAAGACTTGAAAAATGTGAAAACATAACTAAATATAGCATATGATATTTTCCCATCTTCTCTATGAAAACATTGCCATCTTTTACTTCTATATGACAGCATGTTTAGAAAAGTGTTAACTTAATTTTCAGGTTGTCCAATTCTATCTTGTGCACTAGTTCACATAAGGCAAAAACTGATTTATTTTTGTCCTGGGGTGTTTCACTTATTTTTTCTTTTTTTTTTTTTTTTAACTGTATGTGTTGAAAAGTCACAGTGTTTTCTTAATAGAGAGTTGATTATTACTGGACTAAGGAAAGAAGCTATAGATAGAAAAAAAACCCCGCATAATTACTATTGAATTCTAAAATATTATTTACGTTGGCTTTTTCTTTTGCATAATTTGCTATTAACTGGTGTTTTTTTCTATATGAAGCTCTACCTAAGCTGATTTAGCCTTGGATAGTCTCAGATGATTCTGGATTCAAGATTTGTATGAAAAATATTCATTATGAAATTTGCTACAACCTCAATCTGGTACTATTGGCTTGTTTTTTGAATGAGCCAAGAGCAGGCCAAGTGAAATATACAATTCTGTATAAAATGATAAAGTATACATATATATGTGTATATATATATATATATATACTTTAAAATTTTTCTTTTGTACTCCTCCACATCATTAGATTTCTAACCCATGAGGTAGGAAAAGCCCATTCCTGGTGTAATGTGGACTGAGACTGGTGATTCTGCTCTCTCCTGCTCTCCTTCCCTCTCTGGAGAAGCATTCCTCAGTGTGAAAAGTGGTGTGGTTATTGTTTGTTCAGCTAAGTCTGAATACCAGCTCAGCCTCATCCTCTTACATAGCGTGTCCACAGTGTAATTTCTTTAGATTTATCTTTCTACCCAGTGTATTGAGTCCTTCCGAACCTACCAGCTGCTGTGTCTTCATCAGCACAATGCCAACACATGAGCTGACTGAATACCGTGATCATCACTCCCTAGCTCCCCTCACAAGGAGTGACAAGTCAGACCTCTCACTTGTCACGCTTCTTAGATACAGCAGAGACCATCTGAAGAGTATTCTTTTTTAAGCAATACTCAGGTGACAAGCTGTATTTTTAGCTGTTGACCTTTTGTCAACAGATCAAAGTGTCTCTGAAAAGTCTTCCAGGTACAGACAGCGGTGGGAAGACAAAAAAAGATGGAGATGATTTCCAGGGGAAGAAAGAAAGTGGTAGTCTACCAGCCTCATCAGCAGAGAACTTACTAGGACATTGCCCAAAGACAGAACTATTTCCTGTTGACATCAGAGGTACATAGCCTGTGTGGATACAGGATCAAAGTCTTTCCCATAGAGGAACCTACATATTGTAAACATAATCTCTTCAGGATAAGATGCAGGCATCAGATTTAGACATCAGGGAATGAGTGATAGGATGAGAGGTAGTGATTTTAAACTGAAAGTAGGTACGTTTAGATCCAATATTAGGAAGAAACTCTTCCTGACATAGGTGGTGAGGCACTGGCTCAGGTTGCCCAGAGAAGTGGAGGCCGCATTCCTGATTGGAAGGGGCTTTGACGAACCTGATGAAGTGGAAGGTGTCCCTGTCCATGGCAGAGAGGATAGAACTAGATGGTCTTTAAGGACCCTTCCAATCCAAAGCATTCCATCATTCCATGTTTCTGTGATCAGGTATGAGATGTATGACAGGCAGAGTTGCTCACTTCTGAGCTCCCCAAAGAGGTATGGCAGACCTGACCCACACAACCAACACACCCAGAGACCTGTTCAGCTGCTCCTGCAGAGGCCAGTCACAGGCCACATGGGAGGCCCTGTGCGACCCTGCACGTTCCCAAGGTGCTGCTTTAGGTCTTACAGAACTTGTTTTATGCTTGCCAGCCTTCGGTGGCTGCCTTGGTTCTCACATGAAACAGAAATGCACCATTTCTAAATATCAAAGTAATTCTCCTAAATAATCAGGATCCCACTCTTCAATTTTTTTAACACGATCAGCTAATTATTTGGATGACATCTTTAAGATGATATATTTCAGAAAAATACTAATCCTTCTCAGAAGATTTCCTTTTGGCGGTAGATAATGTTACCAATTTTTTGGTTCGACACAGAATTATGCTTGATTTTTAAATGAATTTCTGCTCCCAAAAAGTTTAGGGAGCAGTTTACTGTATTTTGGTTTTTAGGTTTTTTTTCTGAGGAATCTTTAGCTTATGTCAGCTTTTGATTGTGTTTAACCCACTCTGAACTCTACATGCATTTTTACAAGCCTTTCAGATTATCATATGTAAGTAATTGATCTGGAATTTCTGGACAGATTTTAAGTGCACAAAAATGTTTGATGTGTTTCCCTAGTGAGATACCAGGTTCATGTGAAATGCCCAATGACAGGGAATTCTCCCACAAAGTACTCAGACTTGATAGTACCAAAATTTTGATTTTATCTTGGGCAATCCAGAATTATATTTCTTTAACCTTGCTTCTAGGTATAGTTATTTTCTTTCCTGTGGCCTTCCATTATACTTATGCAAGCATTTACTTTGCTACAAAACTAGTATGGGAAGTGCAGTTTTGGGGTTTGTAGTGGTTTTTTACAAATACTTTGCTCTTGTTTTACAGACCTACTGCAAAAGTCTGTGACAGAGAAAGGCCAGACGGGGGATATTTCTTTGAGAAGCCTGGAGGAGGTACTAAGAAGGAAGGGGTTTTTTGCTGTCAACTTGCATGGGAGGTATCCATACATTACGGGTAAAAGTAAGATCTTTCCTATTCTCACAACAAAAAGGAAGCCACAAGGTGACATTAGCACAGCACTAAGCCAATGGGTTTGGCTGCTCCAGAAGCTATGCCTGTCTTCTATTTTTCAGGACCTTTTCAACTAAAAGCCCAGGTAAAATGTCAGATAGAAGTGCATGCAATGAATATACAAAACCTGAATTTGAATGTCCTTCAATGTACCTAGTCTGCTTACTACTGATGCTTGTATTCATTCCAGTGGACTTTTATATATAAGATAAATTAGGAAAAGAGGCCATTGCCTCATTGCAACCAAAACTTGATTTTATTACAACACAATGATTTGAGGATAAGAAATGTGTTACTTGTAGATAGAACAATTTAAACAAAAAAATAAAGATGTGTAAAACTTATAAATTACAAAAATATATCCAAGATGCACTCCTCAATTTATGTAGAACCATAGACACCCTCACTGCTGAGGGCAATGCTTTCTGAAGGGACGTGAACTCTGCCACTGCTGCAGTCCCTGTGGACTCTGTACCTGGCTCTTCTGTCTGCCTGAACCCACAGTCTCCACCTCTGCCCCACCTTGCGCCTCTTAGGCAGCTCCTAGGGAGGAACAGCAGCCTCCCCTCGGTATCAGCAGGGGGATGTCTAGTCCAAAAAGCAAAGATTTAAATAAAGCCTTATTGGGTGAAAAAAGTGTCCTATAAAAGGGTGAGATCATATATTTTTCTTGTCAGCAATTTTGTCTTTTCATTTAAACGCACACAAGAGCATGTAGATGTCACCAGGATATCCAGCAATGAGTAAGATCACTGGTAAATGAAATGTGGCCTTACTGAATTTTTATAGGAATCGCGTCTATATCAAGCTAGCTGTTTTTTGTCGTGTGACCAATTATGCATTTTTCTTATGCCAAGTCTGTTTTATGTTGTCAATAAACCAGATCATAGTTTCAAATACTTGTTTGTGAAATTTCAGCATTTCTCTCCTGCAATATACTTTGTTATTTGTTCTCCCATATTGCTAACAAACAAAAAATCTTGGTGAAAACTTTGAAGTCTCTCATTTGGCTTGAGAACTTTGCAAGTAATTTTCCTTTTCTATTAGAAAGGACACCTATATATTGTCGCTTTTCCACAAAGGTAATTATTTTTTATCTTTTTTCTCATGTGTATTTTATTTTTACAGTATCATTTTTATTGTGACAAAGCAGACTTTTTGGAAAGAAAAAACAAAACCACCACCAACAAAAACCCCAACCCAACCCCTCTTGCTTTTACCAGCTATAAAGTTACTTCATGGTGCGTGAGGGAAAGCAGATATTGAAGAACTTCATAGATGAAATAGTGTGTTTGTCCACTTCACCTTTATTAGAATGGAAAAACTCCAAAAGAAATACATGGGGTTTCAGTTTTATTGCTCCCTGTTTGATTTTGTCTCTAAGTTCTTAATAATTAATTCTACCTCATTGCTTTAATGTAAGTAATCCTTCAGAAATTCTGCAAATGAAATCTTATGTTGAAAACCTAAATAGCTCCTTTAAATAAACAGGGAGGTCAATAAAAGTTTACTAAAAATAAATTAGCAATTAAAAATCCAATTCAGCAAAACTTCTAATTACACGCACACTTTAAGCATGTGTTTAATCTATAAATCCCTGTGGAATTTAAGTAAAAGTTTTGAAGTTAAGAAATTGTGAGCCTAAACAAATAATTTCTTAATTGCTACAAAATCGTAAAATAATAATATTCTTTCAAGGAAGCTAAAACAGAAAACAAGGGAAACAAAACAGATACTTCCTCAATTGTTCTGTCTTGCTCAAGATACAAACAAAAAACCCTAAACAGGTAAGTTTACATGGCTATGTTTTGTGGGTGGGTGCGTTTTTTCACTTTCACTACAGTAGGTTTTAGGGATATGATAAAGGAGCTGAAAAAAGGTAGAAAAATTATTTCACTCCAAGCTGACTTTAAGCAAAACAATCCACTGGCAATTTGAATTGTACTGCAGTACAATCTCAGATAATTCAAAGGCAGATTTTTGAATCAGGCCAGGATCCCTTTATCATTGTAAATTTTTTCTGCTAACCTGTAAAATATACTGGTTTTGGACAGAAGCAATGTGTTTGTGGAGCATCAGATGGTCAGAAATTAAACCTCGACCAGATTTTTTGATGAAGGGTTCTCATGGAGTCACAAGACATAGCCACAATATGAAATATTGTTTTCTTCCAGGGGAAAACCCCCACAAATATTTGTGTCTTTATATTTTCTATTGCACATCAGCTCTGAAACTTCACAGGAAAATGCAGATAATAGCAGTGTTTTTAATTATCACAGTGCCTGGAAGGTCACAGCATGGTTACTATACTAACTTACTAAGGCTGAAAACCTGTGATATGGCACCATAGGATTTTCCCTCTTTTTTGAACTTTTCTTAGGGAACTAAAATAGTCACACCAGCCTTACTGTGTATTAGTAATTTTATTTACCTACATGTTGAGATATGAACTGACATAGCTGCATGTTTGAAGACTTGACTGTCAGGCAGGAGATCAGATCAAGAGGACAGCTTCAAAGATAAAGACAAACTTACAGATCTCTTGTCTGGATAAATGTCAATTATTCAAGCAGAGCCCATAGAAACTCTCAAAGTCAGTAACACAGGGTGACTGGGCACCTAGCTGATGCTCCTTTCATGTCAGATATTTGATGTCTGTCATCCATACCTGCTGCAACAGCAAGTTTGTCCATATGTCCTATTTTATAACCCATGTTACTTTTATTGCCTCCTGGGACTACTAAGCAAACAGAGAGAACAGGGAAAACTTTCTGGCTGGTACATGTGAAGTCTTCAGACACTTCAGAAGTTCCTTCACAGCCTGTCTCACTTTACAGCAGCTATGGATGGAAAGCAGCACCCCCTCTATAAACTCAACTGTAAGTAATGACCTCCATATGCTTAAATAGCTTGAGAAATATTAGCTCATTAGTGAAGATACTTAAATAGTGTGGTATGTGCAATACTTATATTCAAGTGAATTCTTACCAGAAAGCTATGCCATGTTTCAAGTAACCCAGTTATATTCTATACCATTAATAGAACAAAGAGCCTTGTAGACTATGATGTACATTCAAGCTTTTGCTTGATTAGTTAAGGGAAATATTTGTTCCTGGCCCATTGTCAGCTCCATGATTGTGTATCAACAGTGATAAGAAACTTTCACTGAAGTAAAGCTTTTGCCTGCCTAAAGATGACTTCATTTTGTGATACAATAAGTGCCGGTAGCTCCTGTTACAAACAGCATGCATTCCTTTGTTTTCAGTAAGCATTAGTCAAGTATATGCCCCATCAGAAATCAGAATTTATTAAAAAGAAGCCAGAACTTATTAAAAAGTTAACATACATAATGTCAATTCTGAGCGCTCAGTGATTTCATGTAGATGTTCTTTGCTTAGATTGTTCAGATGATCAAGGGAACAAGAAGGAATCACTCCTACAGAGACCACAAAAATTTTAATATTCATCTTGAAAATGTAAGTCTTGCAGCTAGTCCAGACTCTGCACTTCAGTACAAATCTAAAAACTGAGTCTATTTTTGCAGGTTTGGATCTGGAGCATGGATCAAGCTGAGAGGGGTGTTGTGTTGCTTGGTTTGGTTTTGATGCTTCGTTTAACCAGAATCAGATGAGACATATTTTGGTAATAGGCAGATGATGCAGTCTCAGATGATTTTATTAAGATGGGCCTCAGGAGAAAACCATTCAGTGATGCTGAATGTAAACATTCAGTGATGCTGAATGTGAGTTTGAGGAATGATTAAAAAAAGACTACTTTTGCCTTTAAAATTGCTTTTACCTAATCTTGAAAATCATTTTTGAGCGTCTTGATTTTGAGCGTCTTGATTTTTGCACCTTGACCTGCCCTGTGTGCCTGTCACAGACACCCTTTGATTATCTGAGTTATCACTTCAAAGCCAAGGAATCTATCAAAGGCCCGCATGTATTCACCAACCTCTAACATACAAGCACTATGGATATAATTTCAGTATGAAATAAAGAATACCTGGTTTAAAACGAGAACGTCAGATTTGCACAATTTATGAATATCTAGCCAACTATCAAGTTGATAATTAGAATTACTATTCTTTAATTTCACTCCACTCTCAATTTTCTCCACTTCCTCTTTTTGTCACAATATTTGATCCTCAGTTTAGAATTTTCTGTTCCTTCATGTCTTCAAATAATCTGAGAAGTTCAGCTGAAGGCCATGGTTGGCACAACAGTACAACTTAGCCATGTGCTCCCCCAGCCAAATATGAATTATTTTTTCCCTTGTTTTTGAGTTTATTCTCCTTTATCTCAATGTAATTATCCATTAAATACATCCATAACGAGATTTTTTTGATTCTAAAAATGTCACCAGTATTATTTACTTTATTCAAAAGTGCGTTTTGAACTCTGATTTCCAAAATAATATTAAGATGTAAGATTGCTTAATATCAAAAAGCAAACACACAAGCAAAAAACCCTGCACATTGAACACCAGGCTCTGTCACACACCCAGCTCCCTGACTACTGTAAGAGATTTTTATGCCAAGTGATGTCTCTAATTATAATTTCTTGTATTTTCCACTTTTAAAAATAACCTTTCCCATTCTTAGAGTTTGATGAAGTTAAGTGTATGCTTCTCTAATCACTGTAAGTAGGGAACAGAAGAATAATTACATGGCAGAATGAAATAGTCCAGAACTGGCAGAGGGTTTCTTTATGTAGTAGTAATCTAATGAAAATTTTGGAATAAATAATGATATATCACATTGTGATGATTAAGGATAGCTTCATAATCTGTTAGAAAACTAGAAAGGAGGTGTCTGTCCACTGAAAAAATATCATTAAAATCAGTCCCTAATTTCTTTGGGGAGAAGGTGAACAAGGTATCTCAAATTAATATATAGAAGGAGTAGGCCCAACAAGGTTCTCATTTAGTTATTATTTGCAAGACTTTGTCATGTGTTTTTCTAGACAAATTATCAGTGAAGCCAGCATGAAGCCTGGAAACATTACAAATACCTTTAACATGGCACCGGCCAGTTAGCTCAGTGATATGAGCTCCTCAATGGCAGCTCTCTCCTGCCTTCACATAAGATGTGTGATAAGTTACCTGCTACATAAACCACCTACACTATATTTCTCATGTAGGTTTCTTAACTCAGAGAGAGCCTAATACAAGTAATGATTATGAATGGTTATATCAGCCTTACCTTCTCTTTGTTACCCTAGGAGGATTTTCACCAGTCAGGCTGATGACTGAAAAGTAAGTCAAATGTGCTTTTTAAAGAGCAGATATCTAACTTAAAGGTGAACTCTAATCTGACTAGAATCCTTGCAAGGGAGCAAAACTCCTGAGGGACAAAAAAGCAAGCTAATTGAAAACTTCACCATTATATCACATATGAGTGAGCAGCGTTAGAACTGCAATTACTACCACTTAACAATTACTAAATATATTAGTCTATCACAGATTCACAGTTTTCTCCCTAGAAGCTGGAATAATCACAAATAAAGTGTTGTATTCTGTTTCTTTTGTAGGGCTTCTGTTTCAGGGGAGGCCATGCATATTAGAGTGAATGTTCAGGCCTTCAGTCTGAGGAAAAAAGACAGAATAGTGGACATTTAAATTAATAAAGAAATCCAAATTTCATTCTTCGACAAAGAGAAAACACTACAACATTAGATAACAGTATGCCTTTATAAAAATATGTACAAATATATGACACACAGAAGGCATGCACAGGAATAATCAATATATGCTTATAAACTCAAATCCATTATTTTTGGGGTAGCCCTAGTAGCAAATGTTGAATAACAACATCCTCTCTCAGATTTCCTTGCCTTCTTTCAAAGCTGCATTGCACAATGAATCAGGCAAGTGTTTGAGAACTTTTATAATGAACAGAACTTTAGTTTCTCACCGGAGTCTGCAAGTTGGGTTTCAAGTTAACATTAGGCTGATTCCCTCTGTCTCCTGGCAGAAATGGTGTCCTGACAAAGAGACCATCCCCTCTTAGAATACAGTCATTTGTAAATATAGAAGAGGATGTTATGTTCTAGGTAATTTTGGAACACTTGCTTGACTTTAACCTCTGACATGTAACTCACGCACCTTGAATTCTTCTCAGTACTAAAAATACAATATAGAGCTCTAAATACATGGTCTTCACCATTTGGAACTAATTTTTTGGTTTTCTTAATATGTGATAGCTCATTATTTTTATCAAATTCTTCACTCTTTACATGGACCTTTATTGCAACCCATTCTACTTTGATTAGGTTTTATATAGTGTATTCAGATAGAGAAGAGACTGGAAACAAGTCAGATCAGAATCATTATGCTTCAACATCTCATCTGGAATTCTATAATGAGCAAACTGCTATTGGCAATCTGTTCTTGCTGCACTGCTCCATTATATCTTGTCAGTCACATAGTTCACTTACGATAATCTTCCATACAAGTTCAAATTCCGTTCACATCTAACTGAAATAACATACATAGCATTTCTGAGAAATTATATACTACAAGCTGTCTGATATGCCATTACTGGAAACAAACCTTTTTATTTATTTATTTATTTTTCAACTAGAAAATCAGCTGTAGGGCTCTCTCATTCAAAACAATTTCAAAAGTTCCTGAATCCCAGCATAAAAACTTTACATAAAAAAATGCCTAACATTACTGGAGATGTAACACTAACACTGACAAAGAATCTAAACCATTGTCATTGCAAGTTGTCTTATAAAGGTGAAATTTGTTATTATATAGGTATTTAGAGACAAATTGTGTATACTTTGAGGGTATGCCAAAAATCTGAATGAATTTTGAAAAATTAAAGGAAGTGTCTATTAAAAATATTCGAAAGAGAAAATTAATAATGCTGATGAGCTGGAGAGGCAGAAACATGCTGTGCACCTATTAAGGAATTTCTGGTTTTAGACAAGCATATCCATATAAGAAGCCCTTTTGCACAAAACTTCAGCCAGAAACTTCTGAACAGGTGCTTGGAGTTGTGAGAAACTGGCAGCTGGGCAGACCATATTAGAAATGCAAATTCATAGCTTTTTTCCCCTTTTATCTTTCACCCTTTCTGTGCTTAGACCTCTCCTTGAGCTGACCCTCTGGTCACTGCTATTGTTACTTGATTTAATTTGTTGAAGACCAGAGGAGGTTGTCAGGATTGCCTGCTCTTTCCTCTGGTACAGCAGAGGACATCAGACTTCTTCAGGTTATCCCCATACCTAGCCACGTAGTTTGTAGTTCACAAAACAATCTTGAATAAATTTCTATGACAGTCTGCATGACCATGAAAGACTGCTCCACCAGGGTCTTTGCACAGCATCTGCTGTCTCCAAAATAAAGGCATGGTGGACCTGTTTCACCTCTCACAGCCAGTTCCACTGTAAGCAAACCTTTTGATGAAGGTGAGCTTCTGTAGTAAGGGCAAAATACCTTTTCCTAAATTCCCAGTACACTTTATGGGATGAAAATTGTCTTAAAGAGGTGTCATTCTCCTCCAGTTTTATTGTTGTCATTTTTAATTCATTATTTTAACTAGTCCTTTTGCATTTAAAATCAAAGTTCCTTACTGAAGGATGTCATGTAGGTTTGTGACAATTTAACAGATTTAAAGTCCATTCATGAAGTAAAAGAAAGAATGGAGCGCATTTCTATTTGTCTTTTTCCATTCTTGTTCAAAATTTTTGTTAGGTATCCTGTTGGCTTACATAAAAAAAAAAAAAAAGAAAAGGGGGGAGAAGAATCAATTTAATATTTAATTAAAAGTAGCTTAATAAATATTCATTCTAACATGAAGGTGGCTATCATCCTGCATGGGATGCATCTTAATCATTGTAGTTTCCATTTTTATTGTTGTCTTGTTTGTTTGCTTATGGTTTTACTATTTTACATTTGAACCTATTTTATTTTGTTTCTAAATGATGTATTATACACTATGACAGGACCCAATTGAATGATATGAAGCTGAGTCAGGGGACATTTAGGTCAGATATTAGGAAAAGGCTCTTCCCCCAGAGGGTGGTTGGGCACTGGAACAGGCTCCCCAGGGAAGTGATCACAGTACCAAGCCTGATAGAGCTCAAGAAGCATTTAGACAATGCTCTTGGGCACATGGTGTGACTTTTGGGGCTGTCCTTTGCAGTGCCAGGCTTTGGACTTGAGTGATCCTTGTGGGTCCCTTCCAAGTCAGGATATTCTGGAAATGGTTCTATGATTCTGTGCTATAGGGGAAAAAAAGGTCTTTTTTTTTTGTTTGTTTTTTTGTTTTTTTGTTTTGTTTTGTTTGTTTTGTTTTTTTTTGCTTAAGAGTCATGACGAGCTTAGGTAGAAAGATAAATAGAAAATCTGAAAATTTCTGCAAATTACCTCCTGGTAAGACATTGAAATATATAATGCCAGTGGCAACCTTTAAAAATTATAGTAGCCATTGAGGGTAACCATTCAAAGTCTGGATTGTATATTCTTCTTTAAGTATATGAATATGTAGTGGTCTCTTAATTTCTGAGGTATGAAAACCTCCAATAGCTGAAGCTAATAATTTTTAAATCTCATAAAAGTTTTGCTATCATGATTGAATGAATTGAAAACATACCCTTCATTTATAGATAGGGACAAATGGGTGTCTCACTGCAAATCTAAGAATCATTTCTATTCGTGTGTGTTCCAATCAATTTTGACATGGTTATTTGTATTTCCTGTAAAGAATCAGGTACTGTCTGTCAAAATCATCCTAATGATTATAAATGTAGATCTTCTTTACATATATTTATATACATGCATAAAGTTAGTCTTTGAAAACAGATGACTGAAGCTCTGCAAAACCTGATTTCTCACTCTGTAATGCATTGCAATTAATCAAATAGTGCATTATTTCAGGCCTAGAGAACAGATAGCAAGCGAAATACACACTTCAATGTTCCTCTTTCTCTGATCATTCAAATATTAAATATTGCCTATTTCTACTTACAAAAAATGGCAATCGAAGTTTCAAATTTTAGTAGAGGGTTATTCATTCCAGTATAAAATTTCCTTTCTAATAAACAAACTACCACATAATTCAAAAGAACCAGGAAAATGTGACTCTATTATTAGTCAATTTCAGAAAACGCTATCCATAACTATAGTGTGTAGATGCAAAAAGTGGAAAATATGGTAATTTTCTGACAAAGATAATTTTCAGACTGGATCTTCTTTTTTTTCCTCCTAATCTAGAAATAATAGGGACAATTTAGACCAAGCTTTGATGTTCAGAAGAGTCAGTATCTTAGCTGTTAAGACAGCTGATAGCTTAATGCCTTTGGCTTATTATCTTTAATTTCAGAAATACTCATCTTCTCACTGTATAATGAGATTTCCCCCTCCATTAAAAACAGCCCAAACTAGCCTGTCTGTTAATCTAAAGATAAAGCCTTAGGTGAATAAGACATGACATAGAAAGTGCTCTAATGTGATGTGTATCAAAAATCACTTCAGGAAAAGTTGCACACAGAAAATGAGAGCTCATGAACGACTCTATAGCATGAAAGCTATTACTTAAAATTTGTTATCTTTGTCCCCCTCCCTTCATAAACTTAAACTTGCTTCATGCTGTGAAAAGTGTTATGGCAATTAATCAAAAAAGAATTAATGCCATGTCAGATAATTGCCAGCAAGTAGGGGATTGTAAGTGCTACCACCTGCAAGACACAGGGAAAGATTGGAGTGGGGGGAAGAGGCGGGCTTGTTTGGTTCCAGTCTACTACATTCTCCTTTTAGAAAAAAACTAATCAGAAAAAACACATTGTACTTAATTCTTAAGTGCATTTTTAAAATTAAATCTATATCTATTTAATATGGCTATCTAACATAAAAATTGAGGTTACTTAATGTAATTCTTTGTAACTGTTAGACTCAGAACATGCCTTTTTATTTTGCATTGTCTTCAGTATCTGCCATATCATCACAATTAAATCGTTAAAATTTTGTCCTTTTAATAAAGAAACTTTTCAAAAATAAAAGTAGGTAAGAAATTGGTTTTTTTGAGATGCCTATCTCAATTTGAGAGTGGAAGAGTTAATGCTGAAAATGAAAAAGATGCCTAACAAGATCAGAGTAGCCATTTGTTTCCTTCTGTTTTCAATCGTGTGTGAAGTTGTCTCTGCATGGTACAAGACCCATAAGGCATTTTATGCAATACTAGAAAAATAGAACAACTTAGAATAAATAATGATAGAAAATGTTTACCCAAAAAGCAACCGTGGTTCTGAACACAAATAGGTTTTTATTCATTTAACTATTTTAACTATTTTAGACTTTATGGTCTTAAATTCACTCTTATCTTGAGCTAGTAACTTTTGTATGTTACATAGCTATTGACAATTTTTTTTTCTAAAAGAACCTGAATATAACAACTTCGGCAATTTTTATATAATGAAAAAGCTCCTATGAACCTTACATTTATGATTTTCCTTTTATATTCATGACTCTTTAGCAGCAGTCTTTATTATTTGGATTGTTTCGATTCTAATTTTTAAAATCTGGACAGCTTCATATCTATTATAATTAAAAAAAAATTACTGAACAGCAATATAATTTCTCTAACTGATGGTATAATTGAATATTATTCTGTTCTTACGCATACAAATTTTTTAAAATTTTTTTATAGTCCACAGTCACACATAATTCCTGTTTTAAAAGAACCAAATGTTCTAACCATATGGGACACTTCAGCAATTTAATCCAGCTCTGTAAAAAAACCTACTCTAAGCCTAACCTAGTTAAAAAGCTTTGACAAAAGCAAAGAACAGTTGCCTAGGAAAGAGTATAAGGCTGAATCATTTCCAAAATTACTAACAGGACTGCTTTTAGAAGAGAGCCTGAGGGCTTTTCACCAAAAGTTTCTAAATAAGATAAAAAGTACATAGTTAGATATCTAAATAAGTGTTCTGATTTCCAGGTTTCCTATCCATGAAATGCTGAATAGAGAACAGCTTCTACTGGAATAAAACAGGCTTGAGTACCTCTCATATCTGGTGAGAAAGGAATAATTTCTGCAATTTTTTAATGACGTAGTAATTTTGACTTACTTTTTCTACATATGCCTCATTATAATAACATTTTACATATTCATTATAGTGATTAAGTGATGCACCATATATGTGACCTCCATAACAGATCCCTTATTTACGAGGGTGGAAATGAGTCTATTCACAATTTCTACTAAAATATCCAAAAATGAAGAGGAAAGGGTTTTTTTAAACATTGTTCAGGGTTTAGTTTTGTTCCTTTGCTTTTCTTCACGAATCTTCAAGTTATGATGTTTTCATAAGCTGAAAAGTGGCCTATCTTAAAGGGCAAGGAATCATCCTGGAACTAGCAAAATCTCACTCGTCTTTTGGAAGACTCAGTCAGTCTATATGCAAAGGAAGGAGGCAAATTTCTACATGTTTTAGTATTTAAGGCAGGAAAAAATTTCATCTTGATCATCACTGCTGAAAATGAAGGAAATCTATATATCCTTTTAGTGCAGTTCAAGTGTACTTCTATGTTGTAGTGTCACTTCTGCAAAAGAAGTTAACATGTCAGATGAGAGGATAAATGAGTTCTGAGTCTATTTAAGGAGCTCTTACTTCTGAGGGTTAGTCCTTTAAACAAGCTTTTATAACTCTTTGTATTTTTCCCCTAGCATGCAAGAAGTATCTCCAGAATTCTTTTTCTATCCATGATATTCAATATGGTTTATTAATTTAGCATTTGAAACAAATGCACAATAGTATCAGATTTACAGTTTTTAGCTATGACTGTGCACTAACCTACACGCAAGAATGCTGATCCTGTACAAGAACGTTTTTGCTTTTTTTTTTAAATAATTTTGTATAAATGGACATGAAACTTTGATTAATATCTAACTTTATTCACTCTTTATCACACACCAGCCAGATGAACCACTTGGTGGGTGTGTTGTGTATATGTATGTATGTGTGTACATCGAAGTGATTTTTATTGTAGGAATGGATACAACACACACTCCTCATGTTCTGCTATAACAACTATGTGAGAAATGACATGATTCTTTTACCACACGTTTCATGCAATAAACCTTAACTTCAAGCAAATGCAAGCTATAAAATTCTATTGATGGACTTCCCAGATGTTGCTGGTTGTACTGTTTTAATAGATACCTTTCTTCTTTCAATACACTTTCTTTTTACTCTCTGACATATATTTTAAACAGAAATGCCTGTCAAGCGACCAGCAGGGTGCAAATGATAAACCCTGATGTATCCTTTCACTACACCTTAGATGCCATAAACTATACACAGAGATAAACCGATATATACAGCACTTACTACATACAACATTATAGCAGGGTACAGCTGATAGGCTTTTGTAAATAAAGAGCACCAGACATTTTCCAAGTGCAAAGGTCAACAGATTAATATACTGTAGGTTTGTATTCTGTAGCTGGCATCTGTTTGAAACTTGGCTATTACTCTTCTTTAAAGATGTCAAATTATACCACGAGGTTCACAATAAAATATAAGAATATGAGAAACTGAGTCTTCTGGGAAATGGGATTTCATTTTGACTAATTATTTTTTGGTTTAATAGAGAGAAAAAATTTATTAAAAGAAGTCAAAAACAGAACAATTTATATCATATAGCGACCTCACACAGACAAATTTGGGGGTCTTTTGAATAACTTTATTTTGTTTAAACCACACACTGACTGCTAACAAAGGAAATGGAAACCTTACACATTGCTATATTTCTTTGATAGTAAGGCAGAAATCTTTGGCCATGTTTGATGAAGCAAAGCATTTAGAAAGTGTCGTAAATAGAGAGTGTCAACTCTGGCCTTACTTAAACGTGGGAGTCGTACGTTACAAATTAACTTTTTTCATTTTCTTAACAAACCCCCTATGCAGGTGAGCTTCCCACAAAAAGATGAAGCAAAGCATTTAGAAAGTGTCGTAAATAGAGAGTGTCAACTCTGGCCTTACTTAAACGTGGGAGTCGTACGTTACAAATTAACTTTTTTCATTTTCTTAACAAACCCCTTATGCAGATGAGTTTCCCACAAAAAGAATAAACACAATCAACATCTTCATACATTATTTTAGACATCTTCATAAATGTTCTGGTCCTGAGCTTGAGGAACCCTCATCAAGTTTGCTGATGACAGTAAGCTGGGTCATGAGGGTATGCCAGAAGTGTGAGACATCTTACAGAAAGGCCTGGACATGGTGGAAGAGTGGACAAACCAAGAACTCTATGACGCTTAAGAAGGATTCCCTGAACTGGTAACAAGACTTTGTTAGAAGACCTATGGTAACTGCATTTGATTCACATCCAACACTACTGTGAATCCACAATACTAACGTTCTCAAATGTCAGTGACTCGTAGCTCCTGCGAACTAATTGCAGCTACAACGCTGTCATCATAGCTGTGTTATAGCTACACCACAAAACTCTCTTCTGCTCTGCCCTCTGCCCTCCCCACTTGTAGCATTTCTTTTATGCTATTCTTGTGACTCAAATAAGGTCTTTGGGTTATCTATATTGCTTCTCACTTTTTCCCCATAAAATTCATTTTAAAATCTCCTGATCCCATTTGGGGCTTCTCTTTGTCCTCTCGCAGCTGTCTGTATTGAAACAATCATCTTCAGATCTCAGGGTCTTCAGATCTCACAGACTGAATATATATGAGGAAGACAACAGTCATCATCATTGACCAGATAGCAAGTACTTACAAGTGGAAGGACCAAGAAAAAAAAAATTAAGCTAATTTAAACATTACAAATAAACAAGACCAAAAAAACTTAGAACAATGGTCTGGGAAAATGCTCACTTGAGGACTGAACAAATGACCACAACTGTAAAAGAAACATCTTTGTATATCAAATCAAAATTCTCCATTTATGGCTTGCAACCAATATGATTTTACAACAGAAATCACAAATGAGACCCTTTTGTTGGAGAGCAATGAAAATTATCTGATTATTGAATGTTATTTTGCTTTTGCCTTTTCTACTAGAGTTTGTTAGGGCAGTGAGTGTGGTGCTACTGTAAATAGTAACTATTTTATAGGTTAAATCAAAATGCTACAATATGAGCTACAACTCTATCTTTCCTATTTTTTTCTATTCTGTTTAGGAAAAAAAAATTATGCATAAAAATGTAAGACACATCACACCAGATGTAGTGTTTTCCCTCTTCTGTTATGTGTAGATATGTTATACATGCCCCTGTATACAAGGTAATTACAGACAAAGCTTAGTGTCTGAGAAACAGCTTTTAAAGTTTGGGAAGGTTTTAATATTACATTGCATAGCTTATAATAGTATTTAAAGTGTAATAATTTATGACTATGTGCATATTTTTTATACAGGAATGCATGTTTCACATTATATAATGAAATCATGTTTACTATAGTAGTGACCGAAATTATTTGTGTAAATTTATATCATCTACTGGAAGAATATTAACTTGCTGGAAATCACTTACTAAGTAGTCTAACAAGAATGACACTGCATGTTTCTCTAACTCATGGTTCTCACAAAGCACTCATTGCTGTGCTGAAGAATCCTAAAACTTGTATTCAGGAAAAAATATGAGACTTGTGCTGGACTTTATTTTGAAAGAGATCTTTGATAACTCAGAGTAATTTGCTTCCTCAAAACCCCGAAGGAAGTATTTTACAAAGCAAAAACTAAATCTAGATCTCTTAAGCCCAAGTGTCTTGACTTAGCCCCAAGATGTGTTTTATTCAAATCATTAAGTTTCCATGAATTATTTCTTTTGGGTTTGTAGCAGTATATTACTTTTAAATTGGACATTTAGACTCTTACCAAGCATCCCAGAGGTGTTGCTAATGCATCTGACATTTACCCTTATTACTATCGGTTCAACACTGGTGCTTTCTGACTTTCAAGACTTGACTGTACCTTGAACCAGTGCCAACTTAGCGTGCTTGTACAACACTCCACCACATTTATCTATGCGCATATATGTTATAACTTTATCTGCAGCTCTGCTACACCACAGGTGGCTTACACACAACTAACTGTAATCTTTGTGGCCATTTAATTTTATTTTCTACAGAAGTTTAAATTTTAGCAGAAGAATAGAGTTTCAAATATCAAAAAAACACCAAAAATTTGAAATAAGAAAAGAAGCACCACCTTGCATGTATTCTACAGATTTATATCTGACTTTTAAGTCATTTATTCCATAGATACTCATTCCTTCCTCATAAATACTCATTTCTACTTTGTGGCATTATAAAGATATTGAAATAAACATAGTTAAAATATGTAATAATATATATAATAAGAATATATATAATATAACATAACATAACATAACATAACAGAATAGAATAGAATAGAATAGAATAGAATAGAATATATATAGTAAGAAACTGGATTAATGATTGAGTGAATCAAACACAATTTTAGGGCAGCAAACCACTTAAGGAAAAAATTTTTATTTGATAGGCCAAAAAACCATAACTAAGTCACATATAGGGTAAAAAAGGCCACTTTCTTGCCAGGTTTGAAGCTAATTTGACTGATTTGAAGACATGATGGTAGTCCTCTTACTCAGTTTGCTGTGATTCAGGGAAGAAAGCTCCTTCTTCTCCTCCCTCTCCACCCCTCCCAGCAGCAGTTGTGGAGGATCATTGCTACATCAGTCAGACTTTGTTGTAATCTTTGAGGGATAACTATCAGACTGTTATCATGAATGAAACTGAAGATTATTTATTCCCATTTATTACCACACAAAACGGCAGGGATTGGAAGTGACAAAAGGAGATTTTAACAGTATATAGACAATTAATGAAGGTGATCATTTGCACAGTTCTAAACTCGCCCAAATTAAAAGCAAATAACAAATACACCTTCTGTTGTAGTCTATAGCTTTAATTTAGCACACAGCTCAGTCTGGAAGTTTGTCATTGCTCAAAGTCCCTGAGCGCTCTCTCATTCCTGGAGAAATTCACTTAGAAGTTTTGCTTACTGACATAATAGCTGACATATGGCTTTTTCCATGGACTATGGCCAAGGCAGGCTGTCCCTGTGAAACTGCTCTTAGTTTCTCTTGACCTTCCGCTGGAGGCTGGAAATTTCATCCTGTAATTATTCCTATCTACATTTTCAAATGTAAGAGGCCAAAAGATATCTAGGACATGCTTCACTGAACATATGGGTCATCTAACTTTACCATCGAGGATTTCAAAGTAGAATAGGTAAGAATTTTATGCACAGAGCCCTTCAAGGAGAACTGAGATCAGTCTGTGGGTTTACAGAAAAAGAGAGGCCACTGGCAAGAACACATTTAGATTTCCAGCTCCTTTGATTTCAGTGGGATTTAGGATTGTAAAGAGTTTTGTACGTCTGAGTTAAAATTCTCCTGAGCCCATCTAATGGAGAATATAGAGCTTTTCAATTATGTTGAATCAGATAAAGATTCCTTTGTCCTTTCAAAAAATGTCACCGTATTTTCCCTGAAATGTAGAGTACATGGCATGATGGTCGGTTTTATCGCTTTCTCTGATGCTGTGGACTTTACCACACACAAGATAATGTCTTTGGCACAAGAAGGAACCAAACTGTTTAAGCAGTACAAATTGAATCAACAGGACACATATTAATGACGCAGTCAGAAGTTACTGCTTCATTTACAATTCATGATCATGAATGTATTTTATAACACTTGTAATCTGAACTATTACTGCATGATACTGATCTGTGTTCACCAAACATTTTTTAAACAAACCTATATACATAGAGAGCAGTATCTCTACCTTTGTCAGCATTATGGCTTCATAGCCTAGGACAAAAACCTGGGGTTATTTACAACTCTTCCAAAAACATTTTTATTCTGGTCTTTCGACATTTTCATCTCTTCACTGCACAGTCTAGCTTTAAGTTGTGCTTACTAAACCTATAATTGGAAATTCAAATATGTAGCGAAGTCTTGGGATGACAATCTTGTACCCACAATTGCAACATACATTTGTTTCCATATGCTACATATACTTCACACTGTAATATTAGGTCTTATTGTCTGAACTGATATTTCATATGTAGTGGTAAACAAAAATAGAGTGGTAAAAAACCCAGACAACTTTCTTAGTGTCAGCTTCAGAGTCTGTCCAATTTTGTAATTTTTTAAAACCATGGTGACCTGACAGATAATAATCTTACATTTTAATTTTAAGAGCCTCTTATTTATCCTCCATTGTTGTTTTGCTTTTAACAGGTGAGACCATGGCAAATTCTGCAACTCTGTGTGAAACACGACTGTGGAGGCGTACAGGTTTCGACTGGGATAGCTGTCATGGAGTTATGTCTTGGATAATTCAGGGAAGTTTTAGTTATTGCTGAGTAGTTCTTATACAACATCAGCCTTCTCTCTTTCTCACATTGTCCCACCAAGCAGGCTGGGGTTGCACAAGGAGTTGGGAGGGAACAGTATCTGGACAGCTGACCCCAGCTGACCTAAGGGATATCCCACACCATATGGTGTAATGCTCAGCATATAAAGCAGGAGGAGGAAGAGGAAGAGGGGACTTTGGAGTCATGGTGTTTGTCCTCACAACTAACCATTACAGCCTGCTAATAGGAATTAGCTAATAAAGTCCTGATTTTGCTTTGATGGTACCTGCAGCTTTTGCTTTGTCTCAACCCATGAGAAGGTTAAAACCTTCTTCTACCCTTCTGATTTTCTCCCTCATGCCCCTGCGGGGAAGGGAGCAAGCAGCTGGGTGGGCCTGAGATGCCCACTGGGTTTAAAACACAAGAGAGTACCTTGAAAGTGTTGTTTTAAACAAAAGGGAATAAAAGTCAATTTTAACCTGAGAGAAGGAAAAAAAATACACTTCCAAAAAAGTATGACATTAAAAATCCAGAATACTTCCACATGCGTAACTGGTTTTCATGCTTTTATTTTTCCAGCTTCATGAAAATTAGCTCCATGAAACCTGGTATTTGCTGTGAACCAGAGAATACAGCCTTTGAACTAACTTTATTATTAAATTTCCAGAAATCCTATTTATTCAAATGATTTTACAAGCATGAATGCCTTCAAGTATTTGATTCTACCCTTACTATGCACATGGGCATTTGAGAACTCAGCTTTTAAAGCTTCACATGGAAAGACATGGACACAGCCAACATTATTTTCTCCCATCCCAAGAGAGATGTAATGGCATTTGTGCCTCTAAGTAGGTCTCATGAGCAACAATGCAATCAAAATATTTGATTTAAACAGCAAACACTGTGTCTCTGATTAATAAGCACAGAATTGCTCTGACAAGGTCAAAACAAAATAAAACCTACATAATTTGTTGAAACTAGACTGGTAGATACTACAGCTTGAAATTTTGTGAGATGCCACATAAGAAGTTTCAGTTTCATTGCTCGAGTGGACCTGATCCAAGCCAGCAGGGGAGAAATTCCTCTCACCTAACCACAGGCATCTTGCCTCTGGACGTTGGATATAACTGAGTTAGTCTCGTTAGACTGCCATTCTGCTCACCAGAAAGATACAGGCACCACAGCCTCTGATTCACCTACTTTGGATGTCTTTTTCAGAATGAGATTAAATCCTCAATTGTTTTCATAGTACATAAAGGAAATACAGACCACTATCCAAAATATACGTTTAAGCAGCAGATAACTTTTACTCACATAATTCCTAAATATTTGCACTGCATACAGTTCTAGCCTTGGTACTGTTAAACTCCCTTTCAGATAACTTTTAGGCATGACCATAACAGATATGATTATATGAGATAAATACCTCTTGGCAAAGCATTCACTAAAGAATGGGCATAAGTAAAATGGAGATATTTTAGGAGATGCAGCTATAACATATCCTTGTTGGCAGGGGACTCTGCAGCAGTAGGAGCTGTGAATGTCAGGGTTTTGAAGAGTAGCGGAGAAAACTGTTAAAAGGAAAGAGGTAGAGCCAAGAAAAGAGATGTCTATGTCTTTACAGGCATCTCTCCCCATAGAAAGGGATAAAGCTTTCTTATATCCTAGTTAATTTCTGTTTGAATTCATATCTAGCAAATGGAGTAACAATTTGTCATGAATTTTATAAATAGGTAGAGTACAAATACACAGTTTAGTTTAAGTCCAGAAATGTTCTCTCACTTCCTCTCATTAGAGTGTGAAAATTACTGACAAAATAGTGACAAAATATATGTGCACAATCTAGTTGGGGTGAAGACCTGTGTTAGGCATCCTTTTCTCCTGCACAGTGAAATTTGCTTCCTTTCTAAGAAAGATTCACTTAACTAATTAGTATAAATGCACAGGATAGTGCCAGACATATTCTGTGTCACTGCAAAGCTGTTCCAGTGAGTCTAGTAATGCAAGTTTCAAGAGTCATTAAGCTACCTCCTCTACTCAAATGAGAGAGTGGCCTCATGAATAGTAAATTGAAAATCTTTTGTTTCTAATGTCAACTTAATGACTTAAATGTTTCATTTTATTGCAAAATATACAACTCAGTGTAATTCTATGACATGCCCTGAAACAAAATCTAATCTTTTTTAAAGATACAAGCATTTTCAGTGAGAACTGGGGACTTGAAGAGGGTTAAATACGAAAAATGACCTGACATCAGCAAGTGCTTTTATTCATTTGAAACTAATGTAAAGTTTCACTTAACCATCATATTAAAAGAGTTCATGTCATAGGACACTTTTACTTTTTGTGAACATAATGAAGTGTTCATATCTTTGAAGTACATCAAAGTTTTCTGATTGAGAATAGAAGTTTTTTCAGCACTTTCCTCTACTATGGTGACATAAAAATTTAAGGCAGAATATAACATTATCCTGTGTGGATGTTCAGGCTGAATTGATAGATTGGCAATTGGTGAAGATGGAACAAACCTTCATGTTCAAAATCCTGTATCAATAAGCAAAATGGTTGATGTATCATCTGGTTACCTTATGAGCGATAGAATGGTTTCAATTTAAGTGGCTCCCCTGAATGCTCAGTCAGTTTGCACTTCAGATACGAGGGAATTTTCTCAGAACTGTTGAATGAAATATTCATAGTGGGGCAAAAGCAAAACCATAATAGCCTTTGTCCTCATTTGGATTGCTTTCTGCTTCTTTGCCCAGTGATGTCTGCAATCATAAAATGAACAGTTATTTCTCTCCCTGGATCCAGTTCCTGAAAGCAGGGTTCCAGCTCTCTACCAGTATAATTTTCATTACATTGTCACCTTTTGGCCAGGCTGACCCTGATGACATCAACAGGTCTTTTGATCAGCCTCTCCTGGGATATTCACCCCAGCTGATGGGCCCAGAGACCTCCCCAGCCCGACCCATGCCATCACTGTCACTTCTGGAGACAGGGGGAGCAGCCAGGGGATATCACCATGCAGCTGTTCTTGTTGGGCAAACCCCAGCACTAAGGCGTCCCTCCTCACACTGACTTGCTCCTTTGCCCTTGTCCTGGGTTGCCCTGGCTGGGGAAGTACCCTCTCATTCTTCACTGCCAAGTGGGATCCTTGTGCTCCCTGTGGAAAGGGGTTACACAGAGCCCAAGGATAATATTAAGATCCTTGTTCTTCCCTGTAGAAAGGAGTTACCCAGAGACTAAGGATAACCTTAAGTTCCTCTTGGGCCAGTTTTCACCACCACAGTCCTCCAGTGCCAGTGCTGCCTTGTATGAACAGTGGGCTGGATGTGCCACCACCATAGCCATGCCTGCTGCCGAGAGACCTCCTGAATGTGGCAGCTCTCCTCCACCTGACAATTGTAACTCTGGAATGTAATTACACAATGGACACACCAAATGTGATGATCCCCGGTTGTACCATGTCCTCGCCCAACCATCACAGCCCTGAGATCCTTCAGCTGAGGCCAGCCCCATGGGATGCAGCCCTGACCTGCCCAGGCACCACAGCTGTGCCCATGCCCTTGCCCCTGCCCCAGGAAAACAAGCCTTGCCTTAACCAGTGCACCTATAGGAGCACAGCAACATGGCTGATGGATTTAGGAAGGGGGAAGAAACCCGCCTGCCCTCTAACTGCATAATTGCCCCTTGCCCTGATCCCAGGAGATAACGTTTCTTTCAGGCACATCTCTGTGCCTTGACACATCCTAAACCAGTGTTCTTGAGAAGTACCTCACCAACATTCTAGCACTGAGGCTGATCTCTCCCTTTACCTCTCCTGCTGGATCCCATATATTTTGTCAAAAAGAAGTGTGGGAATCTTAGCCTAGGAGAAGATTACAGAAATGTCAGTGAGGAACCAGTATCCCTCGCCTCTCCTCTCAGAGTTCTCTGAACGTCTTGGGGGTGGCCAAAATAATCAAGCTGAAGCTGTGAAGGCATTACAATTTGTTTCAAATCTGGCAAGGGAATGAGCAAAAACCTGCTTTCTGATCCAGGCATGGACACCATATGAATTCTGGTGCGCTACTTGGCCTGCATCGACCTTCTAGCACTTACTGATTTCACTGCAGAGGAGACAGCCTTGCAGGGAAATACAATGACCTAGTGACTGTGGACCTGTTTTCTAAGAAAGCTCATCCCTCCCAGGAAGCACTCATGGCTCCACACACTCCTTACCTTGTCCTGCCCCATGGTTCCTGCTCCTAGGGCCTCACAGACAGCAGCATCTTGTTCATAGGCAGAAATTAGAAGGTGCTCATGGGGAGCAACATCCAAATCCAGCACCTGTGAGCTGTGAGGACACACCTTGCTGGCAGCAGAGTATGTTGGTAGGGCCTTGAGGGCAGCACCAAGGTTAACTGCCCCTGCCGAGTCTGCCAGGGCTCCCCTACCTTGCCCACAGCACCAGACCTCATCTAAACTCAGGGCAGGATTGTTCTAACAGTTCTAATTAGATGATATTGTCAATAGACAGAATAAACACATAGGATGAGCAGAAATGCCTGGATTTTTATTGTTAATTTCCAGGATTTTATTTAATACATATTTTCTTTCAAGCTCCTTTTATGCTAGAAAATATTATTCACCGCTATAATACTATGCCCCAAACAATAATATTAAAGCCTTTGTAAACAAGTGTTACTTGCAATATACTCAGTACTAGGTAATAGCTAATAAAAAAAAATAGTTTTCAATTTGCCATAACAGAAAATACTGGCAATAAAGTAGAAACCACAGAAAATGTCAGTCTTATATTGAATTTCCCCCTTCAATACAAATTTTCAGCTGTTTTAGCAAGACTGAATATCTTTCTGTCCTTCATCTATAGCACTTCTAATTGTTTGCAGTTGAGGCTGTCTTAAAGTGGTTAGTAGTAAAGTGCCTACTTCATCACTACTAAACTCAGTGCACAAGCTTCTCTGAATTGTATGAGTTCGTTTTATTTCCTGCAATATTTGGGGTGGAGGAAGGAGAGGGAGGAAGTTAGAGGGATGTTCAACAGAGGCCTTTGGTAGCTGGTGAAGAAAGTGTGATGATTTAGACTGTACCTTCTCAATATTTTCATCTTAGACCAGTTCAGAGCATCATTGCTTCCCTACAGAGAAAGCTATAGGGAAAGGTTGTAAAAATTGCCTGCAGGCTTTTTCAGGAGTCATAGTCTCTTATACAGGACATAACTCTTACTTTGCTGAACAAGTAGTGGGGTGAATCCTGTCCTTGTCAGGTGGATTCAGGTCTTGGTAGTGCTCTCTCTACGGGGTATTGCCTAATTATAGTTCCCGAAGACAAAATAGTGTTGTGCAAGTCACAACACCAGAACGACTGAAATAGGATTATAAAAATTGAAAGGGGGTCTAATACAGTTTAGGCAAGTGCAAAGCTTGAAACTCACTTTGTGCTCTGCAGAAACAGTGTAATAACTTAGGGAAAGGAAAGAATAAGTAGGAGGAAAACTGGCTTAGTGGTTTCAGCAGATTGTACCAAATTCTCATCAAATTTCGATGATTTCGTCTAATTCAAAGGCACCTCTGCTGTGTATTGTCATGGGTTAAGCACGTGTTTTTCTGACAGGGCTGAGCAACCCGGCAGGCAGATCTGCTGCAGCAAACAGGATCATGAAGAGAGGTGCATGCTACCTGAGACACATACTTTTTTGTGAGATGAAGAGGCAGTATTTTTAAAAAGACCACTCTTCAGTCTTCCTGTTGCCTGACACAGTTTTTACCCACCAGCTGGACAGCCCTTTTAAGGTAACTGCTATTAGGTACCCAGTCTTACTTCTCATGTTACCATAAATCACACCAACTTCCTTTCTTTTGAATTAGTTATTTTGTGAACTACTATGATATTGTTACAGACTGAACGTCTTTGTATTGAGGCAAAACTTCCTATAAAAATTATCTCACCTTCAAAACAACAAATTTAATGCAACAAGTTTCATTGCCTGCCCTAAAAGGAAAAAATACAGTAACAAGCTGCATGCCAACACTCAGGGCAACTATAAGCTGAGGTACAGCATATGCAGGTTTCTTTAACATTCAAAAGCAGGGAAATATTCCACTTTATTTTTTGTGCAGGAACTTATAGTTAAGTGAGCCACCCCAAAGCACTCCAAAACAAAAGAATCCAGGGATTTGCACTCTCTGCATCTGTTTTGGTTAAAATACATGTAGTGTTTTACTGCCATGACAACAAACATGTCCATTCTGATTTCACTCTTGAGAGCATGGAGGATGAAAAAGCATTAAGTTACTATAGCTATAGGATGACAAGTGTCACAGAGGGGGTGAAAAATTTATCCATTGTTTAGAATTATAGATCTATTTTCAAGAAGAATGTACATTGATCTCATAAATTGTTCACAATCAGTTGCAGTTAGTGCCTTAAGGGTATATCGAGTTCCAAGCAAACGGAGGAAAAAATTAAAGTTATCTTCTCAATAGTTTGTTTTGATATATTTTAACTTGCTAGAGTGATTTGGGGGATTTTGATAGGAACAAATGAAAGGCTGGCAAAGTTCCCTTCACTTTTCATAGAAGAACATAAATTCAGCTGGAAAACATTAATACAAATTGGAAACAATAGTTTAAGGTGTTTCATTTGTAGATTAACATATATGTGCTTCACTGTTCATGTCAGCTGCTAATTCTGTAAATGGAAGTCAAAGTGCAAGAGGGAATAGAAAATGGAGGTGAGAAAGAAATTTGCTTTTATTTGAAAGACATAGTTTTTGTCTTTGTCTTGAAAGATGGCGTATACTGAAAGATTCTTTATTATTATTTGATGTGTTTTCTTTCTGAAAGTCTAATTTCTGATAGTTAAAGCACTGGATATATAATTAGTATTGTTGGAAGCATTTTCTCTCTGGTATGGAATCTCATTTATCCAAACAACTTTTCAAATGCTACTTTTTGCAGAAGATGTAGAAACCCCACAAGAGGATGTTGTCTCAGTTGTAACATAGGGAAAAAAATACAGCCTACTGGATAATCACCTGAGGTTTTCAAAACACCTTGATGGCACATCAAGAATTCCTAAGAATTCCTAGGAAGTCTAAGCCAGCTGAGCGCTGTATCAGCCTAGATAGACACTATGTAGCTTGAGAAACCCACCGGGAGCCAGACAATTAAATATAATTAGAATTGTGTATTACTCATATATAGTATGTTAGGACTTACACATTGAAGAAGTAAAATATTTCCCAAATGTAGCACAACTACTTACCAGCAAGACTGCCTGAAACTTCAGTCACTGAGAAGCAAGGCAGTGCTGCTCTTTGACAGGTAAACAGAGGTTTAAGGAGATAACTCTCAACTTTTTTTTCTGTTGTGCACCGTTGGCTGATCCTTTCTCACTGCTGTTTCTTGTATGCTTGGCATACAAGATTCCTAGAGATTCCTAGCTGAGATTTTATGTTGTGCAATGTCACAGAGCAACAAATTACTTGACTTGTCCTTAAAAATAGTTCCTCTTCAGTGCTTACTCTTGAAGAATGTAATTGTGATCCTCTGCAAAGAAAGTTGGGATTTCAGTAGAAAATTTGGCAGCTACTAACAGTCCATTGAAAGACAGGAGTATCTGTAGTGGCAGTTTCTATTGTTTTTCCCTTTTTGTGGCATTCATTCTCTGCTAGCAACTACTCCAGGTCTCCCTCTAGATTAACCTAGTCCCCACCCAGCCGCTCTCTCCCTCCCCAGCAGTACTATGGTGGACAGAATCTGAAGGGCTAAAATGACAAAAAGATCCATTACGGGTCAAAATAAAGGCAATTTAACAGGAAAATCTAAAACATCTCATGACATGAAAAAAATTAACTCCATCCCAAGCAGACTCCATGCAGTTAGTTTCAATGTTTAGGAAAGATACTTTGAGCTTTAGGGATAAAGTCAGGACTGGGTAGATTCCCCAAGACTATAGAAAATGGAAGAGTTTCCTTAGAAGCACAATGTAGGTGGGAAGGGAGATCAGAAGGTCACTTGGCCCAAGGTGCTGCTGCCAGCCAGGGCTTCTCTGTTCTGTTTATTCCCCAGTGCCTGTTCCTAATCAGATCCTCTTTAGCCATGAACTAGTAAATGTAAAAGATAAAAAATGTCCATGTGGTTACTAGAAGAGATACTTGTGGTCAGCATTGTGTAGATGCAAAACAATTGCTTTGTTTTGTTTTGTTTTGTTTTGTTTTGTCTTCCCAGCATAAAGGTAAAATTATAAATGAGCCAAGAACCTCACAGTCAAAACTAGAATTTTCCTTCCAGATTTCACACTTGAGCATACACGGAGCCGTAATAACTTCAGACTAAGACTGCTTGTGATTAAGTGATGCTGAGAAAGATTTGTGATGAAATGTCTTCTGTCCAAAATATGGTATATAACTGCTTTGCTAATCCCTGGACTGTTCAAAGGAATTTATTTTGAGGGAAAAGACTGATCATCCCAAAACAAGTTTATTACAAAGCATTAGTTTAATGTAAGGTGGAGGAAAGTAGAAAATTGCTACAAATTGCTATAAACAAATTGAAAAACTATGTGAACAGAAGAAAAAAAAATCAGAATAGCTCTGGTCTTGTTTGGTCTCAGGGAAATTAAAGTTTACAGAAAGATGACTGTGAGCAGCATTTGACCTTGTGTTTGTAATGTGTCATGGATGAGAATCTTCTGTTCCATAGGCAAAATGTGTGACACCATTTTATTAATTAAGCTAAGCATTCTTAACATAGTGCAAAATGAATAATATTGTCAGTGATACCTTATATAGATCTATATTTCACGTAGTGTCCACTTGATTTTTATGTGTTTCTCCCCCAAAAGTCCTGTTCCAAAATGCAACTACAGCAACTTAAAAAAAAAAAAAAGTGTTTAAACAAATTATGATAAAGTTTTTCTGCTAAGAAGAAATGGGTTTGAATGATAGGTCACTTGTTACTGTCTCTACATCACATTGAGAAAATAATAAATTACAAAAAACCATTCTCAAATGCAGATGTGATTTTTCCAACAGTGCTGAGAAACAGGGACAGCTTCTTTCCAGGAGCATCTGTAGATATTGCTACAGTTTTCTGAGAAGAGAAAACATTATGAATATTATTTGCAATATCACAGGTAGAAAGAACAGTTTGTATGCCAGTGTAAGGAATCCCACACCCAGAAACTGCTGGTTCTTTCAACATCTACGCAATCACACTACTAAAATAAAGAAAATTATATTGAATCTCAGAACTTCTTGATAAAGGTTTCTTAAAATTCCCTTCTCCTTGCTGCTTTAAAGGATTTGAATCCCTCTTCTCCTCATAACTGACAGCTAATCCAAATTGTCCTGGGATTGGTCTGAGAATTAAATGAGGCAGAATTACTCAGAATATTCATTTCTAATTCTGATGGCCTAGTTTTCTTTCACAAATCCACTATCTGTTTTGTACCACGTAATTTTCATTTTCTCATTGTTGTATAACTTGACAAGCCAAATTACACCATATGTTAGTTTGTTTCTTAATTGAAGCTGGTAGAGAAAACTCTTAATTGTACTTTTCTACGTCTTTAAGTTCAACGTGAGTTCTCCTAAGGTCATATTTTTTGATCAGCTACAAATCATGAAGAAAGTACTAATATGGCTACTGAACGACTAAAAACCATCTTTCTCTACCATTATGTATTTTGAAGTCTCCAATATGTTTCTTTGCCAATGAACCAATGGATTACAGCATTTCTAGAGTGATAAAAATACCTGCAGAATAACTACCAGAAGAAAAAGAAATCTACAGAATGAAGTTGTATTTTAATTCATTCATGAATTAATGAAATCATAGATCATTTCTACTGCTGCTCAACGTGACACATGCTTAGGATCATACCTGGTCAAAATCGTAAATCCCTATGGTTTTATTACTAACAAAATGACCATAAAACCATTTTCATTTCAGATTATATTGACAGGAATGCAAGTATATTTGGGGTATTTAGGTTTACTTGGACTTTTAAACGGCTGTCAGTTACTGATAACTTCACGTTATAGTAGGAATTCAGAAGTTACTTTAAGTGAAAAGGTCCTGGACCATCTAATGCCTCTTGTAGTTGGAATATTTAAATATGAGGATAGAGTGTACCATTCCTTGATCAACAGTGCTGCTTGTTTGTTTGTTGTTTCACCCATTCAGAAACAGTTCAGTGAAGCCCCCGGGATAAAAATGCCAAACCAGACATGAACCGTGCGGGAGAATGGTTTATCCATATAACCTTCCAACGCTCATGATTGTGTGTCTCTATACTCCTGGTGGAGTAATATGTTTTTCTCTACCTACAAAGAGATTTTTCTTGTATATTTAATAATAATAGGAATATAGAGAGAACTTGGGAATTTCTAAATTTCAGTAATTCTTCAAGTCATATTACTTACTTAGGTTTTGTTTACTAAAGGTTGGGAGATTTGTTTCAAAACGTTAAAACAAAGTCTAAAATTTTGTCCTTTCATATGCAGAGTCCAGGAGACATTTACGGTGGAGTCTGAATGTATTTTGATGGGCTCCTATAGCAGCTTCAGTACTTTCAAACCTCCACACTTAATATTCTTTACACAAATCAAAGTTCAGACTAAGACTTAAGATAATACAATTTAGTCTCTAGAATTTACTATCTGTGTAAGGATTTAGTTTTCTCCATGGCCAACAGAAAAGTGGATCCCAACACATTTTTTCCCCTGCTTTTTGATATTCTCACATTTCAAGAAAACAAAGATGCTTTCAATCTTGGCAAAATATGAATTTATCTTTCAAAAAAAGTAGGCACATATTTACCTAAGGGAAAGGAAGTGGCATTCCCCTCAAAGTCACCATCCAACACTTATCTGTCCAGAAGGAATGAAATAAATCAATAAAAAGCATTTATTAACATCGAAAGAAGTATTTTTGAGGTGATAGGGAAATCTTGTTGCAGATCAAGCCTGATGCTAACGAATCCATTTGTAAATGTGCAGTTCAAAGTAATGTAGAAATAAAACTAAATGTTACAGACCCATTACCTTTACAACAATAGACATGGATGTAGAAAAGATGGAAAAGAGCTGCAGCTGGAGATAGTAAAATACTCGACCCTCATGTGGTTGAAACTTCTTTGAGCTTTCAAAGGACTCAACAATAAAGGCTCCCCACTGGGATCCCTGATGCAATACACACAACTGATATTTCCAAGAGAAAGCAGCACTACATACTTAGTACAGCTCCTATGTGTCTGTGCCTGTGCTGACAAATAGCTGTCTGGACTAAGCCTGCTTCATCACTTACTGGAGAAGGTTTGAATTCTGAATTCAACTGTGAAATTAAAATTATCTTGTCTATGACACAGCGTTTCACATCTCTTTCACTCTTTTTACCCTTTTTGCATGTTCTTCCAACTTCTTTTGAAACCTTCATAATTCTGTGGTGGAAGACATTAGATTAGGTATACATTGGTTTCGTCTGGGTGTATCTAAAATCCTCTAATGGAACTACTTCATTTGTAGTAGTTGTAAATAAAAATGATAACTGGGTTTCAACCCAAGTGACACATTAAACATACCATCTCTGCTTTACCATTTCACAGCTTTACCAAGCACTGTTCATGCACAGTTACTATGTTTGTGCTCCTTAGATAACCATGACACTGACACTGCAAAGGAGGGAAGAGTAAGGAGTGGATATATATAGAAGGGTGAGTATTTTTTCTATTTAAAGGATAAAGAAGCAAAGACAAGGAATTGGGGAAAAAAAGGTTATGGAGTAGAAATAACAGAAGGAAGCAGAAGAAAAGAAGAGAAAAAGCAATGAAGAGAAAAAAAGAAGAAAAACAGTCTTTATATCTTCTCATCACACATGAGGCATAATAACTTACAGATGAGAGGAGTGGAAATAATTGTTCAAAGCAAACATCTAAAATCACTGAGGAAAAATAAAACCTGCTAAAAATTTTAGCTTTCTCTATTAGGATATCTCAGACTTATGACCCTGTGACAAGCTGAAGTAGGCTTGATCTGGTTATAAATGAAACAAAAGTCCAGTGGGGCCTTTTTGTATTCAGGTAGGATATAATACACTTTCCTTTATATTAGTTTGCACTGCTATGCTGGCTGTGCATTTCAAAATTAGATTTGCTTAAAGAAAACATGATAGTCATTTCAAGAATGCAATCTAAAGTGAAAAGACAACAGAACAATAGCTAAATTTAATTTTATATTGTTTACTTGAAATGTCTTTGAGTCTCCTAAGTGTTGTCTTGTACATAGTATGGAAAACTTTTCTTATTATTTTCTGCATCACATGGTTACCTCTAATATTTTCTGTTGACTCTACAGAGATGCAGGTAAACCCGTGCTCTGACTCAATGGTGCCAGATTATGGATAGAGATCTAGCAGATGCCAAAGGCAGGTGAAAAATATCAAGCTGGCCAAAATAATGCAGGTCAGTGCCTCTTTCGCTACAGAAGGGAATATCTGAGGCTGGAAGGGACCTCAGAATATCTTTAGTCTGACCCCTTGCTGAAAGCAGGGGCAGTTCTGGGGTCAGACCAGGCTGCTCAGAGCTTAGTCTATTTGAGCCTTTCTGTTCAACCCCAATGGATCTTCAGCTTTCCTGACACCACTTCTAGAAGCCTGGGAAATATTTATAGATCCCTTCTGTGCAGTCTGTTCCTGCTTCCAGCCCATGTGCTGCTTTTCTTCGTGAAGGCTCTAGCCATCCCAGTCAAGCTAGTCTCCTGATATGGGTTGAGAAGAGTTGATTAATTTCCTTATATTATTTATAAGGAATAGGTTATTCACAGCAGAGAATAGGAAAAAAATACAAGAAAACACACACACACAAAACCAAAACAAAATATCAGCAAAAAACAACACAGGAGAATAAATGTCCTTACTGACTGAAATTATCTTGTTTTCTATTCAATGCCAATAGAAACTACTTTTTTGGTCACAGAATTCCCTGCTTTAATGGGATTCAGATCAAATAAAATAACCTATGCGTCTGCATAGTTTAATTTTAGATCTTCAGTGAGATCCTTGGTCATCTCAGTAAAACATTACCCATGTCCACATTGCTATAAATAAAATTAGGTCCATGTTGCTCCAAATTAATATATCTGAAGCACAAATGAGGATGCTCTGTCAATAAAGAGCACAAAGTAGGACAGATAACTAGGGCAAGCTATAAATATCACACTTTTCTTCCCAAGCACAAAGATAGACCATCATTGCAGTAGGACAATGGTGTCCTTAAAGACCTTCCATCTTTCTCAAGCTCCTTAGCCTTTGAGAGATGATGTCTATCTGAATGCCATCTATCAGCTTTGTGAGAAAGCCAAAGTCTGTTTTTGTGAAATGCAGAGTCTGTGCCCTGTTACTCTCCTTCCTCACGTACCTCAGGGCCATCAGCTTTGTTTAACAACAAACCAAGGCTACTGGACACAGTACTCCAGATATGGCCTTACTGGGGCTGAGTAGAGGGGCAGGATCACCTCAAGTTTATTAAAATTAAATATTTGAATCAATTTATTAAAATTAGTTTGCTGTGGTTTTAAGCCAGAATGAGTTATCCATTACACAGCTTCAAATGGGTTATTTATCAACCCTCACTGTAAATAAAGTTATTAAATGTTCTGCAGTTTAGAGAGAGAGTGAAAAAGGGAAATCTTGAATTTTAGACGGCTGATTGTGCCTATATGCCCTTCAGGCTGCTCAAAAATCATCAAACCAAACAAAAATTAGACCTTAGATTTTAATTATAGATAAGTTAGATGACCACTGCAGGCTATCTAGTCAGATCTAGTCAGATAAAAGAAGGAATACGATTCCCACAGGACCTTCTCTTGTCCAGGCTGAACAATCCCAAAGGCTTCCAATCTCTCCTCATATGACAAAACAAAAATTAGAAACTACAGACTAACGTAAACTATGCATTTAATTGCCTCACTGCATACTGTGACATGGATGGTTGGACTCGTTGCCATTCTGGAGTTATAAGTGTAGTTGCAATTAATTTAACTTTGATCCTGGAAGCACCTGTTGAAAAGTTGAATATTTTTTAAGTTAGATATCTTGATTCTATGTCTTTTTTAGACTCACCTTTCACCAATTATATGAAGTTAAACAACAGAAAGTGTCAATTCTGCAGCTGGGATGAGGCAACCCTGGATGTACAGACTGGGGAATGAGAGGTTGGAAAGCAGTGCCAGGGAAGGGACCTGGGGGTCCTGGTGGATGGCAAGTTGAACGTGAGTCAGCAGTGCCCGGGCAGCCAGGAGGGCCAACCCTGTCCTGGGGGCATCAGGCACAGCTTCGGCAGCCGGGCAAGGGAGGGGATTGTCCTGCTCTGCTCTGCTGTGGGGCAGCCTCACCTCGAGTGCCGGGGGCAGTTTTGGGCACTGCAATGTAAAGAAGACATAAAGCTGTTAGAGAGCACCCAAAGGAGGACCATGAAGGTGTGAAGGGTCTTGAGAGGAAGCTGTTTGAGGAGCGGCTAAGGGCACTTGTTCTGTTCAGCCTGGAGAAGAGAAGACTGAGGCGAGACCTCATCACAATGACAGTTTCCTTGTGAGGGGGAAAGAAGGGACAGGCACTGATTTCTTCTCTGTGGTGATCAGTGATGGAACCCAAGGGAATGGCCTGAAGTTGTGTCAGGGGAGGTTTAGGTTGGATGTTAGGAAAAGGTTTTTCACCCAGAGGGGTCAGGCACCGGAAACAGCTCCCCAGGGAAGTGGTCACAGCATGAAGCCTGACAGAGTTCAAGAGTCAGAGTTGGACAATGCTCTTGGGCCCATGGTGTAACTCTTGGGGATGGCCCCAAGCATGGCCAAGAACTGGACTCTGGTGATCCTTGTGGCTTCCTTCCGACTCTGTGTTTCTGTGATTCCTGCCGTATGGTAGAAATGAATTTTGTGCTACAGTCAATATAGAATATCGGATATTTTTAGCTGTAATTTCTGAGGTTTAAGATATTGCAGTACTGCCTTTAATTTCAACTAACGAAAATTAGCACTTAATTCATAATATATATATTTATTTTTTCCTACATAAAAACTTCTCACATTTTCTGTTGCATACACTTTTACTTACCTTTTGCTATATTAAACTAACATTATTTTACATTGTTTTACGAAATATTATTCTTGACTTCATCTGCAAAATTGTTCACATGGCCAAGGATTACTACCTCTGCATCTGGAAGACTCTATTCTGTTCGTACCTAAAATACTCAGGAAAAGTGTTCATGTCTGACACTTTTGGGGGGTCTGGGTGATAAATAAATATATCTATATTTGATAAATAAATATATCTATATTAACTATATAATGAGTTAATTTAAAAAAAACCTGCCTGTTTTCTTGGTTGGCACTGTATTTTCCTTAAACTGTTTTGTTTCCAATGTACTTGCACTTATGTGGAGATGTTAATCTGACCACCCAGATGCAGACAGCTTCTGTATAAGAAGAATGATTGTCCAGAAAGAATAACTAGCAAAGTTTCCTGAGATATATTGCTTGCTCCTGCACACAGAGAGTAAAGTTTTTCAACAAAATGGATAAAGATTACTACCAAGAGAAAACTAAAAAGGGAAACCTAAACCCCTCATATTCTCTTTATTTTAGAGGGAAAAAAAAAGAAAAAAATAAAAAGAAAGTTATAATTTGTCCACCTGAAAATAAGCTAGTGCTATATAGAAAAAAAATATACTAATTCTGCTTCTTTATCTTCTATTTTTTATTGTTTCTGCTTGCACTATAATGTTCAGATCCAACAGGTCAGCATGTTCATAAGGATTCAATCTAGTTCTATGTGCACCAGGGAATTTACTTGCATGTTCTTTGAACTGAGATTAATAGCTTGGCTAACCCTTTCTGATCCTGCCATTTTGAAATGCTTTTAGGAATATCCAGTCAAACACATTTCCCTATAGAGGCCTCCTTTACCTTCTATTTTTTAATGACTTTCACTGTTATTTTTTCATGAGTGAAAGGGGTATGGATCCTACTCAGTTCAGATTTTGCTGCAGTTGACCTCCACTGATAAGAGAAGGAGAAAATGTGTGATTCTTTATTTCTAGATAAGGCCAAATTGCTTCCTGGGTGAATGAACTTTTAATGGGAAAAAACTTCTAAAGTCTAAAGAAAAACAGATGTATCTATGGGAATATAACATGTATTTAAGATATCTTGTGTTGACATTAAGTTTCTTGCACAATACAGCTTCCCTAGAGGGAAATATTCCCTTGTAGAGCTCATCACTTTAACAGAAGGCTGCTGTAAGACCACTCCGAGCACCCGAGTGCTGAGTGAACCTTGGGTGGACATGCACGGTATGGGAGTAGGATGGGAGGAACCAGTTACTTGAAGTGCAGCAATTCTCTGCTTGGTGTAAGAAGTCTTCACACCAGCATTGGGACTCAGGCTTTTTGCTTCTAGATGAAGAAATATGTAATTATGATGTCTTGTGTGGCTGCTTGGAAGAAATACCTTCTGCTCTTTTAAACTGGGAGATGAATTCTCTCTGGAATAGGAGCATAAAAAGACAATCCTCAGAAAATCACAGCCTGCACATAACTCTGCATCAGTAGAAGACAAAGGCCGTTTTACAGTTGATCTCAGTAGGAAGAGAGAGAACGAAATGTCAAACACAGTTTTGAAGCACCACTCCTTCCTTTTATACGGGTGGATCAAAATAAGAACAGAAATTTGCACAATTCCAGGCATAGACACATTCTATAGGAATTCCATTTCATCCTGCTGCAAACCCAGTTGCAAAATATCGTATTTCCCCAAGCATCAGATGTTTCCCAAAGCAGCAAGTCTGGCACATCTCTAAGTGTGATCCACAGGCTCCAAATGTCAACTACTGTGCATGTCATCTTACAATGTACTGTTGAATATTTTGAGCTAAATACAAAGCTTGGACTTTTGGGTGCTTAATTCTGGATGAAACAGCTACATTTTGATAGCACATCTGCAATCAGATGTCATTAAGGAGACATAAAGCAGCATCCTAGGGGAACAGTGAGGCACAGCACAGAGCAGCTGTGGAAATGCCAGTGCTTTACTCAGTGTATTTCCACATAATATAATTCATGCAGGGACAACTTCCAAGGCTTAGTGCTTCGAGATGAAAATAAAATTAAATTAGGTAGGCTTCTTATGCTTGCTGCCAGATACAAAGAGGGAGACGAGATTTGTCTCCCTGCCAGTGTGGGTCACTGAAGTGAGCAGTAACATTCACTACTGACGTAAATGAGTGATAGTTATGATTAACACTTTGTAGATTTTTTTTTAATGAGGTCATGTTATTTTGCATTTCACCTTTTGCCATAGGCACAGTTTTTCCATACTGTAGGAACGATTAAGTATTTTTTTTTTAAGGTGTCACCTCTTACAGTTTTTTTGCTCAGGTCCAGAAAATATCAGGGTTCTGCTGCACTACCATAACCTTTTATAGTTTTCAATTTGTACTTCATAATAACAGCTGCCAATCTGAAGGCTGCTTCTTCAGCTGAAAGAAACTGGTATGGCCTTTTCATTACAATAGAGAAATGGGAAAATACACAAAAGAAAGTTCTCTTCACATTTGCTCTTGAACGTGTAGCAAATATACAGTTTATCCAGTAATTACAGATTTGCTCCCCAAACTCTTAAGAAATACTCCTGGACTTGCGAAAGCAATGGAGTGAGTCAAGAATGCTCACAGTTATGGAGAAAGGCTAGTGTGAGCTACTGCAAGAAAGAGGCACCCAGGGAAATCAAATCTGTCAGATTGGTGCAAAACACCACCTTGAAGCAGTTAGTGTGCAATGTGGATAGCAGTTACCTTTGTTGTTTGCACACAGTATCTTTGGAGCAGCTTTTCCTTTTCTGGGATGAAAATGTCTTTTAGCCAGAATGTTTCACTGATTGAAATCAAATAATACCGTATTTCAATCCTCAGAAAATTCTATCTTCAGGAAATGACTCAGGTATAAGAGGGTTAGAGATTCTAAAAGAGCCCTGAGCAACAGTGCTGAAATCTCAAGATACTCACTGAACCGATGAAGGAGCCCATATCCGAGTGTGGAGAACAGGAAAGACATAACTAAACAGCACAAAGAAAGTATGAACTGTCAAGAAAAATACCCAAATCCCAATAAAGTCAGAGCACTGTTATAGAGCTGGGGAGACAAACTAAATTCAGAATGGAATTATATTACTCAGACTATACACAGAACACTTGGTAATTGCCAGAAAAATATGACCATCCCTTCCCCAATCCACCCACCTTCAACCTCCCCAAGAAGGAAACATGCCTGATTCCTGTGTCGATTTTATTAGATATGTTCAGAGATCACTGACTGCAAAGCCCTAGGTAAAAAAAAAGTAATCTCTTGCTTTCCAGATATCTGGAAATTCATGTAATAGAGGGAGTAGGAAAGTGTGTCTATGACACAAGGCCTGCAACATAATGCATTTATTATGTGTTTCAAGGATGCAATGTGTCTGGCTACAACACCCTGAGATACTATGGGGGAGCAGAGGTCAGTCATTCAGCAGGATAGTGTTTGAGACTAATTCCTGCCAAAGACAATACAGCTAGCTAATGTCCAGATCACTACTGCCAGTGGAATAACATATTGCTGCAGTTGAACAGTAATGTTTTGCAGCAGAACTTGAGAAGTTATGTGCAAAAAGTCCATCTGGTACACTTGAGGGAGAGAAAGAAATCCTTCAAACACAATGTGACCATAGGCCACAAGAGAGAGGTTTTTGAGGGCTGCTGCTTCTTGCCCCCAAATGGCTTCAGCATATGCTTTGCAACTCCATTGCTAGTGATTCATTGTGTGTCACAAAAATGAGTCTAGAATTCACAACACTGACTTTTTACTCAGAGTTGCCTTAGAGCATGTAAATACAACATCTGAATGAGAGCTGGATAGACAAAGAGCAGAGAAAGACATAGGAAGCATAAACGTGAGCCATTACATGTGGCTGCAGGCTTCCAGTTGGACTTTCAAAACTGTGCTGCTGCATCATCACAAAGTCAGCAAACAAATCAAATTCCACAGTATGCTGTTTATTAGTTGCATTTCTATTCTGCTTGGAAAACGTTGATAGTTTTGTTTTACAGGAATGGGAGGCTTTTCTATTACTTCTGAATGGTAATACAGTACAACAGAACACTTCAGCACACCAAGCAAAACGTTACAAATGCTGTCCTGTCTTTTTACATGATCTGCTATTGCCAAACAATGACAGTTCTTCCGACTGTGATGAGAAATTTCAGTATGGGACAAGCATAAGGGAAACTTACAGCAACGGTAAAGTCATTGTCTTTGTGGAAAATCATAAAGTGGAATGAAGAAATTTGTGCTGTTTCATGCAGTAGGGTGGCATGTTTTCCTTTCTCTTCATGGATATTTATTCTTACTTACATTTTAACTTAGCTTTTTTGAACATGTAAATAGGATAAGGGTTATACTGAAATAATGATATTCATTCTATCCTCTCCTCTCTCCTCTACAAATGGACTTACACAGCCTGTGCTTGCAAGTTAATTTTAGGCAGGAACAAAGACTTCTTGAAATCTTAACTCAATAACAGAATTCTTTGTTTCTAGCTGAGACATGATGATTCAGGGAATTTTCATGTGCTGTGCCTGTTGAATGTTGCCCTTGCAAGTAAACACAACCCTAAGCTTAGAACATCTGTCCCCTCAGGAAGTTAATATCAACACTAGGGAATATTTAATCCCAAAGATGCATGTCTAGTGCATGACTGAGGAAAGAATGCAAAAACTTGCTCACTAGATTGCTCTCTTCTCTGGCAGTGAATCAGGCATCTACCTACTGAGAACATTGTGAACATCTATCAAATGGACAAATGCATGTAATCTGACTGAAAGTCACTTCTGCACTATCAGTATAAATGATTTATATTCAGTATTCCTTACAGCTGAGGAATGAGCTGATATTGCATGTAAGTTTCTTCAAAATCCTTTCAGCAGGATGAAATTATGTCAAGAGTTACCACAGGGCATTTCATACTAAACTAAACATAAATGTGCTCTGTAATGTGCTTCATCACCAGCATTTTCAAAGGACACTGCATCTGTGTAGCCTCCAGAGAACAGGGCTCTCTGCTACAGCTAAAGGAGCTGGATTGATGAGCCCAGCAGGTAACCCCAAGGCTGAGCCGTTCTTGGCCTTGAGTCCCAGCAGGCTGTGGAATCTCCTTCCTGTGAGGTTTTCAAAGATAAGCTATGCAGACAAAACGCCATCTGCCCTAGTACAGTTGTCCCAGTTTCCATCAGAAGCTGGAGCAGAACAACCCCTAGAGGTCCTCTTCCCTCCCCATTTCTATAATTAATTTTGCAGTAGAGATTGCTGTTCCTCTCTGTATGGTGAGGAAGAGAGAGGGCACCAGAGCAGCTGTATATACCAAAGGGCAGTGCTATCCTAGAAGAAAAATCTTCTGGCTCACTTTAAATGCATATAAGTTGAAAGTTAGAACAATGTTTTTAAGCAGGAAAATTGTGGGATTCTGGTATAGTTCTTCAGTGGAAGTAAACGAAGGCAAAACAGTAACTACTGTTAAGATGAGGCTTAAGAAGTTTGTGACGCTTGTTTCATATGGCATACTTGGTGTAAAGTACTGCATTTGGTGATCTTTCATATGGATAGTGTATGTACTGCTGGGGAACTGATGTCTGTGTGTTCCAGTGCATGTGTGCTGTGGGGATTAGTTACAGGAGAGTGTTTAGAAATTTGTAATTGTTTACTGACCTTTGGTAAGACCCCAGTATCATGATTTATCTGTCCAATTGTTGGTCCTGAACATATAATTTGGTATTTGCTGGTTAATTATGTGACGTTAATAATTCAAAAACATCTTTGATACTGATTTGATCTAAATTGTGTGAGTTGAGCAGTTTTCTCTTGCAGCAGTGGTCACCTGTCAATTTTCTTTCTATAAAATTGCCAAAATTATATCTCCAAGATCTGATTTCAGTCAAAAGATTCTTATTGCTTCTGACAGACTTTAGATCAGATTCAAAATCATAACAAGTGAAGGAAAATATATTAACAGTGAGCATATGGCAAAGGAAGAAAATCTGATTTAAAAGGAAGACTACATAGAGTGAAAGCCCCGGGATTCACCATCAAAATAATACAGTGATGCAGCTTTTACATTCATGCTGGCTCATGTTTGTCGACAGCATAAAGCACAGTTACCTATTAGGTGTTTTCTCAACATCACTTGCCTTTTGCCTTCAGATTTTCATGAAAAATCTTGGAAACTGATCGATGAAAGCAAAAACATAATTCAAAAAATCTGAAAACATGATATCATGGATTTTCATTTTCTTTTTAAAATATGTATTATATAGATATCTATTTTTAACTTTTCTTTGCTTTTTTGAAGAAGCCAAACCTCTGATATATCACACCCAAACTAGAAAGCAATTGCTAATTTAAATAACGATTTTACAATGCAGTGATGCCTCTTTTTTGGCAGGACCAACAGTTCTGAAGTTTCCACATGCTTAGTACACTTCAACTGAAGTGAAAGGAGTGGCTCATTGTCAGTTTTCTGGTTTTTACATGTTTACTGAACTATGGATTTGCCTGGTTTTGCCGTAGTCAGCCACTCACTTCCCAGAATTTGTCCAATACCACTTCTTAGGAATTTTGTCTTGCTTTTATGGGTTGGAGGAAGAGTATTCAGCCACATTCACCGCACTATGTCAAAAGTCTGGGAAGAAACAATGGTGCTTTTCATTCTCGGAGACTACGCCTATACTAGCAGGGATAGAGGCACTTCTGAATTCCTGGCTCTGAGCTGGAATATGCCCCAATTACCTCCTGTTTCCATATGGGGCACGACCTGGGCATGCACCAACCTTCCCTCTTCATGTCCGGTTTTACACTGAAAAGAAATGTGACTTCTGCAGCCAAAGGGAAACCAAACAAGTCATCGTCTGTGGGATCAGGTTCCCAGACTACTCAGAGAAGGATGCAGGCAAAAGGACGGTAGTCACATCTATTTCTGTTTAGAAATCTGAGTGCCTAAACCCACATATTCCCTTTGAATTCAATACTAAATGCCATTCTTTTGTATCTAAGGTTAAAATGAACACTTTGAAGTAAAACACACGAATGCTTTTACCTGTGAGGTATTAATTACCGCTCTAAGGACACGGTCATGTAGTCTAAAGAAACCAAGTCACTGAAATGTGGCAAGTGACTGCTTCTCAACTGAGCCATTGTATCAGACGATGTGTGGGCATTTAGCTTTTCTTCTCAACTGTGAACTGAAACACATTCATCAAAGCTACAAAATCCAATGAGATATAGCTGTTACAGCCACTGGGAAAATATGTGTGCACCGCAAATCACCCCGCACCTTTTTCATTGAAATGTCAAGATTTAGGAATATTACAAGAATTGGACCAGCCGTAGGTCTTCTCCAGGGTGGCCTTCTCCAGTTCTCTTTCCCTTTTGTCTAACAGAGAGCTGGAAACTATTGCAAATGTAAGCCCTTAAAAACCATATCCCAATCCTTTCATTTGCTCTTGGATGCCTGCCATAATTACATTGTTCCTATTCAGCAAGCATGGATCCCCCATATCTATTAAGAGAGTGCTTAGCTGTATGGTGACATACAGCTCTCTGAGCGTTTCAACCCACTACTTATATCTAATACTGCCTTTACACATAACATTAGAGCAAATAATCACACTGTTTCCAAAGCAGCATAATAAAACGAAAAGTTCCAGCACTATAAATGACATATAAACTTTTCCTGCTTGTGAGATTAACTCTTTGGTGACCTTCTCTTTTCTGCTTATGACTCTTTTCTGCTTCTCTCATTTTCTTTCTGTATGCACTCTTTGGAAGATGCTTGGTTAATTAGGAGTCCTGTGGGACTTGACCTGCAGCTCCCCCAAGGCCACTGAATTAATCTCTCCTCTCTAGGTAACCTAACTCGAAGTTTAATCCCAACAGTTGAAGTGTTTTGTTTGGGGGTTTGTTGTTTGTTTGTTTGCTTGTTGGTTTGGTTTGGGATTTTTTTCCATTTTTTTTCATTTGAATCTGACAGAAAAAGCAAAGTTTTGACAGAAAAAGCAAATTTTTAACAGAAAGCCTGGGAGGTACTGACAGGAGCTTGATTCAGCAGCAATTTCCTTTCTTGATGTGGTGGAGATCTAAAAAAAGGAATTGTTCTTTAGCCTCACATGTTACATGTTTATTGATAATGATTTTCTATAGAAGTGACTTTTTAGTATTTGAATGCTTTTCAGTTTAAAATGAATTATGCTGTTCTCTTTTTTTCTGATGGTTTATCCTTAATATTATTTATCTTCTTTTTTCAAGGGTCTTGGAAAGTTACGATTTATTCACATATTCTGCTCTTTAGTAATACCAAGCCTGAGAAGCTTTATCTTTCTTATTTTGGTGAACAAATGTAAACAGGTCCGATGTCTGAGGCTACTCCCTGTGATAGTCCATGTGATGCTGGAGTCCCTGTCGGAGATATTCTTTTGCTCACTTTGTTAACAAACACTGGAGTTACAGATGAGTGTAAAAAGAGTAACCTTAAACAGTTACAATATAAGAATTACTAGTGTTGTGCCTAAGCACATTTTTAATCAACTGCTGTAAAGAAATTTTGACACGGTCATTTTTATTGATTTGAAAATCAGCATATATATTTTTAAGTGCTGGGGACAATTCCAGAATCTGTGATAAACTTTAGAATTAGGAAATACTCTTTGCTTGCAGTCCATTACTTAATATGTTTTCCCTTGTGTCTTGTGATAACTGCAACTTAGGTTTGCTTTCCACAAATCACCACACTTTACAGCTTAGGTTTGTCCTGGGACATGAGTTTAATAAGCGATATGGTGGAACAGAAAACCCCTGTGGCGAGGGAGGTGTGAAAATGATTTCAGGCATGTCAAGGGATTTTTTCCTCTTTGCAGGTCATGTCTGAGTGGTCATTTTTCTCACTTCTTACAATGTAGCACAGCTGGACAGTCATATCCTTATAGCAGATGGCTGTGGAAATGGCACATTCTGTGATTTGTCTGTATATGACTCTTTATTTTCTTTTCCAAAACTTTTCATAACAGAAAGCCAATGTGTAATTCAGTCATCCATTTTCTATCCAAGGTTTTGACAGTCTCATATTTATTTTTTTTTTCCTGATTTCATTTTCTGATCTTTGTTTCCTGAGGAGCAGCAGATGTCACTTGGTCTGTTCAGCTGGGAGAAGAGGAGACTGAGGGGAGACCACATTATAGTTTCAACATCTTCAAGGGGAAGCGGAGGGGCAGGTACCAATCTAGTCACTCTGGTGACCAGTGACAGAACTTGAGGAAGTGGCATGAAGCTGAGTCAGGGGAGGTTTAGGTTGGATATCAAGAAAAAGTTTTTCACACAGCATGTGGTTGAGCACTGTAGTAATATGTATTTAAACCCTGATGGTGTGCACTAGCCAAACTCTCACTCAAGACCAGGATTCTACACCTGAACCCTAAAGTGCTCATTAACCTCCTACAAACAGCTGTAGCTGCAGGGCGGGCACAAGCCCTATAAATCTAGCCCTGGGAGGAGCCAGGGTTGGGGTGGTTGTTCCTGGTTGCTGTGTGTTGCTGGGGCTCTGCTCTGAGAAATCATAATCCAAGACTCAGAAGACTGTGAGCTCCGGCACAGAGCACTGGAACAGGCTCCCCAGGGAAATGGTCACAGAACCAATCCTGACAGAGTTCAAGAAGTGTTTATACAATGCTCTCAGGTAAATGGTGTGATTCTTGTCATGGGCAAGGGCCATACATTCTTGTCATGTGCAGGGCCAGGAGCTGGACTCTGCGATCCTGATGAGTCCCTTTAAATTTTTTTAAGGAAGCTTATTACCCCAGAAAGCCAAATTACATTTAAATGTTTCTAACATTTACTCATTTTAACATCCTATTTAGGAAATTTAGCTTAGCGCATTTCTAAATCTACAGCTATTGCTTAATACATCTGTTGGTCTCAGGCAAAACAGACTGTGGAAAGATAATTAATTGTGCTATGTGCTTGTTAACTTTGTCTGTAAAACTCTCTGTAGCCACCGGCTGATGTCTCCTAGGAAAAATACTAATGTCCTAGTGTAATGTACTCACCTAAGCGCTACTTCTTCACTATCTGCTTCACTTAAGCTCATATTTCTAGGTGCTCATACTGTAGTTTCTTAAAGTTGAAATGATAAAGACTTTTCCTCCATCAGTCCTGCCAGTATCCCTAAAAGAAAGGTCAGATTGTAGGGTCAATGTCAAAACTGACTTTTGAGTACATCACCCTGAATCTTTGCTGCAGTTGTTTAGTTAAAGTAGATCTGCCTCCCTAAATTCTCAGGCTGCTGGGGCATCCTTGAGACATCCTCAAGGCCTGGACTGGAGAAATATTTTAATGCAGATTGTGTTGCAGAAGGAGATGGATGACAAATAAAAGCAGTAGGACAAAATCTTAAAAGAGAGTCCAAGTGCCAAGTTTGTAACTCTTCTAAGGAGTTACTGATTTTTCTGTTCTTTACCTTGGTCACCTCGTCTTTGAAAGACAGAAAAGGAAGCTCTGAAAGAACACATTTACTTCCCTTCCTCTTTTCCCAAATGCTAAATTTAGAAGGCCAAAGTATCACCTGGATGTATCATCACTTTTGCAGAAGTGAATCAGTAATGCAGAACAAAGTGTCATTACCAGATAGTGAGTGTGGAGAGGGGTTTGTATTTTAATTCCAGATTACCTCTGGATATGTAATAACGTGTTTCTACATTTGTAGCAATTTTTAAGCTGTTGATGTTTCAAAACAGTTATACATGAGAGAAATAGACTGAAATGAATTCAAACCCTTGAAAATTTTTTTGAAAGAAAGTACTTATTCACTTCAAAGTGCTAGCCCACACCCAAAATCACATCCTTATACTTTTCCGCATGTTTTGAACATGAGTCTGGACTGCCAAAGGGACTCTGATGGTTCAGCAAGGCCCAATTCAACACTGCAGTTTCCCTCAGATTCTGCCCATTCCAATTGTTCGTCACAATCAACATTTGATCTATTTTGATGAACCACAAACTGCACACTGGAAATTTTTTGTTCTCTTCATGTAGTGTTGCTAGGTATTGATGTCCTTCTGGTTGTTCAGACTCCTGCATCATTAGGAATATTGCAGGTATATCATGTATCACAGATCCACTGCCATGACTTCTCAGTCCTTTGAAAGACTTTAAGTCTACCAAATAAATTCAGTTATAAAACAGGAGAGCATTTGGTGTTTGGTTTTTTTAATTTGGGTTGGAGTTTGGGGTGGTTTTGTTTTTTCAGAATGGCAGGTGCATTTTTGATGAAATAACAGTTAGTGACAGGTATCTCAAAGTAATTCCTGTATTTTTTTTCCTATGGTGCTCCTGAATTACACAGATTAATAGATGTCTGCCAAGATCAATTTAAAGCCATATATGCTCATGGCAAGTTTAAAAATTTTACATATATAAAATGCTTTTAAAAGTGACATGATCAAATCCACAGTCTTTTATCCCATTATCAGTCAAAATTACAGTTCACAGCTATATCCTTGTGGGACTAATTTCTTTTCAATTAATTTTTAAACTGAGCGTGACCTGAAATATAATCTCAAATAACTGATGGGCTGGAGGCTGTGTGGAATATGGGCATTTCATTAAGAAGCAAAGCAGACTTTGTATTCTAATATCCATAAAAAACAAACTTTAAAAGAGTGAATACCAATATCCTCAAGAATTATTCTGCAACAGCTATTCAGAAGGAAAACATGTAGTAAACTTGCCAAGAAATAAAGAGACATAATCTCTCTTGCTATGTGAAGACTAGGTAAGGCACATTAATGTGCAAATAGAGCTTTTCCCTTTATTTTATACAGGAATAAACATGTGCCAAACAAAGAACTGACAACTCTAAACAGGGTACACATAAACTTTTCATTTGCCTTTTCTAAATTAAAATATTTCACATCTATCATGAATTCAGTAAAACAGGAAAACTAGGGCTGTATGACTGATTTATCTGGTGAATTCCTATTTCTGACTGACAAATGAAGCCTCAGGCTTGTGAGGAATCTGGATGACAGCAGTGCCAGCAGCCTGCAGAGAGAGGGTGTTCTCTTTGGCTGTAGAGGAAATGAGTTGTAGGAAGGAAACTCATTTCCAAATAGGAGTCATATGTGAAAGACTCTTTTCGTCTGAGAGAGGAAAGTGGTCAGCCAAGTTGGACCATCTAAGGATGCAAGGTTTTAATTTGAGCACTCAGAGATGCTTCTTTCTCTTTCACTGTGCTGTTGTTTTCCCCCCTGCTAAGAGGGTAATATTCAACTCACCTTTGTGATTTGAGGCAGCAAAAGTTAATTGTAGCAACTGAATGCAAATGATTATCTGAATCTGTTATTATGTTTATTGTTTTTATGCTCATCTGCCTTTTTTTTACAGCTCAGGAAATAAAATAAAAATTTCACTTTCAGGTTCTTCAGCTTCCCTGTTTCATCCATTTTTCTACGGTTTTCAGTGGGATTCCATTCAAAAAACCACAAAAAAACAACACCACAAAAAACTAGACTGTCTGTGGATACCAAGAATGATACAGTGTGACATTGAAAGTTTAAAAAAAATGCATTCTTTTTTAATTTACTAGGAAAATGTTCTTTAAGATCTTTTCTTTAATTACATATGGTACATCAAGGCCAGGTTCAGCGTCTGTCTTCATTTATTGGATCACTCAGTGTGCCAAAGCAGTAGGATATGACTTTGGAGCTACTCCTTCACAAATAACAGCTATTTGGCAAATAGCATATCCAGACAGTTTCCCACTGCACTGGTGCCATAGACACTTAACAGCATGTTCTGCTCTCCAGAATGTTAAGTTTTGCTATCTCTCCTGAATATCAGTTTCCATTTGGGGAATGCAGGTCCCTAGTATGTGCCTTTTCATCCAAAGTAAAATTATTTCCCTGTTATGTTCCTTTTAGTTGAGAATACGGACATTAATGGTTATTCTTTGTCCCACTACATACAATCCTTGTACTGAAATAGTATAAAAAATCTAGGAAAAGTATGGAAAATCCCATATTTTATTTCTGTATCTTTATATTTCTCCTGAAAGATGTCCTAGTTTTGTAGATATTGATAGAAATCCATGTTTGTAAAGAAATAACTTGAAGAGGCTTCCTATTCATAAGCCAAAAGTCATTCCAAAGACTAATAAAGTAACATGCCAAATGACTATTTTTATGAGTCCAATAAATGGTTTTCACTTCATAATAGCCAATTCTGTTATGCTAAGATGTGACATTTTACAGGGATATGAAACAAAAGTAGTATCCACTTTTGTAAACTCCTAGGTAAGGTTGGATATCCTGAAATAAATAATGAATTGATATAGCATAGCTGTGATGGTGGTTTAGAAAAAAATCTTATTACTCTCTAAAATCCAGAAAGGTCTGTCTATGTCCCAGTGCCACTGGAGTTCTGTTTCAAGCTGTGGGATAAATGGTGCTTTCCAAAGTCCCAGCTCCCAGATGCTCACCCTGGCACCAACTAACTTCACATCAAGCCCAGGCCTGAGTCCTTCACATCAGGCCCAGGTGAAGGCCTGAGTACGCATGGAGGAACTAACAGCTTCCTGGACAGGATGTATTTGGGAATAAGAGCCTGAGACACTCTTATCCAGCAGTTCAGACACACCCCTAGAGTCCAAAACATGAAATACATTGGAGCAGATGTTTGAGGTGGTCCCTGCACAGCACTCCCATGCTCACCATCATAAAACTGCAGCATAAGGGCCAAAAGGTTGCTCTTTATCTAAAACCAAGTAGCCCAACTTTATTTTTATTTTCTTGTGATTTTCTCCTTCTTTGTTTGTTGGTCTTGCAAAGAGTGCAGTTGCTGAAAATGATAGTCCTGTTTTAGCCTCTGGTATTTAACTTATAGATCACAAATAGACCAATATTTCATCTGAAAATGATTCAGAAAAATTCCCGGACGTTATGATGGAAAGAGCAGCTTCAAATTAATGTCACAATAATCAATAAAATAAAGGAGAACCATTATATGACTGGTGTCATGGATGTGAAAAAGTAGAGACCTACAGTGTGGCCTCAGTAGTGATAATGTTTTGCAAATTAATTTATTTAGGGGGAGACGTCTATAATTCTTCATGCTTCATTATACTGGCAAGCACATGACCTACCACTGTAATTTGCAAGTGAGCATGATGTCATTTTAATGAAACATCAAGCAGGGCAATTCAGAAGGAAATGCCTACTATAAACGAGCTATTAAATAATACTTAGCAATTATGGAGTGATTTTCTACTTCAAAGCCCTTCACAAACAGTCACTAATGGATTTGCATAACCTTTCTGTGAAGAGGAGGAGGAGGAGGAGAAGGAGGAATATCATTGTTCACTTCTGCAAGCACATAGCACAGAAACAACTTGCCCAAGACTGCAGAGGCCATGAGCTTCAAAGCCCAGATCAGAACCTGGAACCTGATGGCAGCTGGATATATGGCTACATCATTACATTAGGCTCCCAGCCTAGTAGAGGCCTTTAAAAAGTCCTTAATTCCTTTAAATAAAGGTTACTATTGATAACTCAGCCTCAATGACACAAAGTCAGTTCCTAGTCACGTTTTTTTGTTATCTTGGCACAAGGCTGTTCAGACTAGGATCTAACACAGCCCCACTCCACGACCCACAAGCCTTCACCCTCAGATCTTCTTCTAAAAGAGTACCAAGGGAAGTGAGACACACCATGGCCTCATCCTGGTAGACAGTCAAAATGCAAACTTATGTGTCCATTGAGACCCAGAGCTCTGGAAACACTATCTACCCCAGTTTGGAAATCCTCCTCATAACACTCTCCACCCTGCCCCAGGTGTCTGCAGTACAGCAAAGAATTAATGTAGCTGCTTGAATCTCCTGGGGTCTCACAGAATCACAGAATGGGTCATGTTGGAAGGGACCACAGTGGGTGATCTGGTCCAACCTCTCTGATCAAGCAGGGTCATCCCAGAGCACATGGCATGGGATTGCACTCAGGTGGTTCTTCAATGTCTCCAATGAGGGAGAATCCACACCCTTTCTGGGCAACCTGTTCCAGTGCTCAGCCGCCCGCACAAGAAAGAAGCTCTTCCTTGTGTTCAGGTGCATCAGTTTCTGCCCATTGCCTCTTGTCCTATTGCTTGGACAAGATTGACACCACCAATATAGGCATCACCAAGCAGAGACTAACTCCATCTTCTTGACACCCTTCCTTCACATATTTATAGACATTGATGAGGTTCCATCTCAGTCATCTGTTCCCAAGGCTGAAGAGGCCCAGCTCCTTCAGATTTTCCTCATGAGAGAGATGCTCCAGTCCCTTAATCATTTTTGTTGTCCTCTGCTGGACCTGCTCCAGGGGCTTTATGTCTCTCCTGTCCTGAGGAGCCCACAACTGGACAGAACACTCCAGATATGGCCTCACCAAGGCTGAGCAGAGGGGCAGTGTCACCTCCCTGCTGGAAATGCTCTTCCTAATGCCCCCCAGGATCCCATTGGCCTTCCTGGACACAGGGACACACTGCTGGTCATGGCAGTTTATTGTCCACCAGGACCCCCAGATCCATCTCCACAGAGCTGCTTTCCAGGTCACTCCCAGTCTGTCCTGGTGCAGGGGGTTGTTCTTCCCCTCTGCAGTACTCTGCATTTGCCTTTGCTGAATTTCAGGCAGTTCTTCTCTGCCCATCTCTCCACCCTGTCAAGGTCTTTCTGAAGGGCTACACAGCACTCGGGGGTATCAACCACTCCTCACAGCTTTGTGTTGTCACTGAACTTGCTGAGTAGGCATCTGCCCTTCATCCAAGTCATCAATGAATAAGTCAAACCATACTGGGCCCAGTATTGAGCCCTGGGGGATACCACAAGTGACAGGCCCCAACCAGACCCTGTGCCACTGATTATAATCCTCTGGGATCTGCCACTCAGTCAATTTTCAATCCACCCCATTATCCACTCATCCAGTCCATACTTTCTGAGTTTGCTTATGAGGACGTTGTGAGAGACAGTGTCAAAAGCCTTGCTGAAATCTCAGAAGATGTTTTTTTAAGTTACTGGTTAGCAACAATGGAGTCCACCATCTCTGTACAGTTCTACCTCTTTAGTTTAATACCAAAACATTGGTGTTTGGCAAATCTCACTGCCATGTAAAACCAGATGCCATTTGACATGCATGTAGTGATTGGTCGACATTCCCTACCGTAATGGTAATGGCTGCTCTTAAAATTTCAAACCATCACTGCTTGCAATATTTGCATTGGTTTTCTTTGCCTACAATAGGAGAAAATGTATTTATTTTGAAAAAGAGCAAGTTTTCCCACTGTGTTAAATATCAGGAATTGTACTTACTTTTTTTTTTCCAAACATAGAATAGCAACACCCATGTGTATGGACAGACATTCTGACTCAGGTTAATCTATCTATGCATCTCAGTCTTAAAAATCCAAGACAATACTTGACAATACTTTTTATAATTCACAACCCTACGTTTGGGAATATATTTTACAAAAAGCATTTGAATGCAGGTGTCGCAATAAAAAAATAGCAAAGGCTTTCTGATGAAGCTTCTGAAGTTCTTTGGATTAGCCAAATAGCAAGATACAGTCTTTCTTAGCCTGTCTTTCCAATTCTTTCTAAAAACCTTGAGATCTGTTTCTATATGAAAAAAAAAAAGCCTTCTTTATTTGGACAGTTCACTGTGGAAGAGATATGACCCCAAAATTATTAACTGCAATTCAGTACAAACACTTTTGAGGACCCATAAGTTTGGGTCTCACTGAAAACCTGCAGATATTTCTATATATTAGTCATCACATTGTTTTTGTGCATATTCCTTGCGCAGTGGTGAAAAGGAGCATGTTCAGGACATAATTTCCAGTAACAGCAAACATTTTTCCGCCTGGCCACCCAAAACATCAACTGGGATAGATGTTGTAGAAATACTTAATACAGACTGTTTCTGAGATATATTTATAAACAAATACATAGACATATCAATTAAAAACAAATTTGAGATCCTTTCCTTTCTCCTCCTAACTAAGAGTTTAGATACATTTGAAAGCATTGTTTTTTTACAAGTTTGTGAACTGAGTAGAATTTTAGACAGAATATATTTCCACTGGAAAGATTTTAATCTTACTTCAATGTGATCATCATAAGGGAATTGCAGGAGGACTGCCTGAAATAAGGTGTGCTTATTTATTTGAAAGATATGCTGCATTGGTTTAATGACTAGTCCTCACTGGGAAAGATCTGTCATTCTTTGGAGCAGATGTGATAAAAGTACAGATGGAATGTATTTTAACACACATTTTTGTGTTATTGTGTGTGGTATTTGGACCATATATATGCCAGAGAATTAAGTATTTAATAACTCATCCATTAGCCATCTCCTTACAAGAATAATGTAATTTAAATGGACAGGAGTAATGTATTTTACATGGTTTGGAAATATGTTCAGTGTGAATGTATCCTTAAGTATTATTAGCTTTCCCTAAAACTTGTATTCGTTTCAGTGAAATCTAAGCTGGAAAGTCCTGGAGCAGCTCAGTGCCTCATTTGCCTCTCCAGCCTCTTCCAGGCTGCTGGAACTCATCTTCCTCCTGGAGCCTTGAATAAACAAGCCAGAGACGACTCACAGCATGACTCCACAATGAAATATTTGACTAAGGTTAGAACATCTGGGAAGAGTTTGGGGACAGCTTCAGGTCTGGAACTATGTATTTGAAAAAAAATAATTTTGTTTGCCACTTTTGGTCTTGATTTGAACTTTGCTTTCTGCCAGCTGGGTAAATTCATTCATGGCTGGGATCTACTGTGGCGTCTGTGGTTTGCAGATGTATGTTCTTCTCCATCACTCTTCGTTGACACACCCTGTATTGTCTTCTTCTCTTGGAAGATGTCTGTATAGCTAAGGGTTTTTTTAGTCTTGAAAGAATTCTGAAATATAGGCTTTATTTTCATAATGTAACATTTACATGCAGTAGTTAGTATTAATTGTTGTTTATTCTAAACTGTTTCTGATTCTGAACCACCCACGCAACTGCCAAATTTTACCAGTTTCCTAAAATTATTAGATTCTCTAAAATTTCTTAAAACAAAGATTTTTTCTGATTCTCTTGATTGGACTGTTTCCATTTTCTCAAAATCCTATTTCCTAAAAGCGAATGATAAATAGAGAGGTTTTGGTTTATGCTCCATTTTAACTATATTTTTAGTGTGGTTGTAACAATCAACCAGAGGCACTAAGTTGAGAGGAATGTAGAAAAGGAAACAACCTGGTTCTAATTTTCCTTTCCCTTAATTGAGTTTTATAACAGTAGAATGCAGCTCCCTTTGTTTTCCATGAGTCTGAGAAAAGGATAAATTTGCATACCTGTATAAACAAGATATGCACATGATGACTTATCTATTAATTGACTAGTGAATTTGATGGTTGAAGGAAATTATGGTCAAAATTAAATATATCCATCAAATTCTAGACCCTCAAAGGCATTGAGAACAATAGGAATTAGACTCTATATCCTTTGAAGACCTAGGGAAAAATGGTATAAATAATGTAACTTTAAATTAGACTAATATACGTATAACAAAAATTCAAAATTCCCTTATACAGTAAATGTATACAACAGTAGTAATAATTTGCCAAAAGCAGAATATTTGAGAAATCATAGATTTATGGCACCATGGGATTAATGTCAGCGGTTTCCCTCTGTTGACCTTTCAAGATTACTTCCAATTTACATTAGTAAGAAACAAAAAAAAGAGAATTTGCCCCTACAAGAAGGTTATCATTCTGATGAGACCATTCCATTCTGTTTGGTCATAGGGCACCCACATCAAACCAACTTCCATTGTATGTGACATTTTCCATTGCTTTGCAGTAAACAAACATGGGGATATTTGTAGCAGACATTTGTCCTTGCTAAAAATATTCTGAACTCAGTAGCAATGAAAAGTAAACATTCATCACTGAACCAATTTATATTAGACAGCCTTTATAGTCGACAGAATGAAAGAAGCATTTGCAGGGTGGGATTTACCTCATCCCAATGACTCATATGAATCTCATTGCGGGCATCTGGAGTTGGACTAGATGTATCCCAATCTCAGAGTCGCAGGCTATGGCCTTCTTTGGATCAGGACCATCTGCAGAAGCAGGAAACTCTCTCTTATGACTGTAAAACTGTGTGAAACTTCACAACTGTGAACATTTATGAACAGCTGCAAGGAATGAGAGCAGGGTGTTGCAGATAACTCATGTATACCACTGGCCATTTTTTTTATTCAACATCTGTATTGATCATGAGTGCCCAGTGCAGCCTTCCTCATTGAAAAGCCTCAGGTGCTAGGCTAAAATCCAGTGAGGCAAACACTAATTGTGTTCAACTTCTGACATAAGACCATAATTTGCATACATCTCACTGAAAGCACTTTCCTTGTTCTCACATAATTTCAAGTTACAGGAACACTTCCATAATTTATCAAGCATATATTTTTGCACACTGTTCAGCTGAACTGTCTTTACTCAAAATGTTAGACAAAACTTTCTGTTTCCCAGAACCCAGCTCTGGAAAATTTCAGATCCAAATAGTTTCAGACATATAAAATATTGTTGTAGGAATTGTTGTTCTATCTTAGGTGTAGAGGACACGGGAAATGGCAGCCAGCACACCAAGAGCCTACCTGAGAGGGTTTAGAAGCTGAAAAGCATCCTGAAATTTAGACAGTGGGCCATCACATCTGTTTTCCCACACTAACCATATAAATAAGTCTTATGATTTTTAAAGTCTGATAAACACTGTGTTGTGGCTCTGCTCAGAGAAGGCTGAAAAGAAAGATATGGCACCAGTGTTTTTCCAGTAGGAGTCCAATAACCAATATAGTCCCTCAGGAGGTGGGAGAAGCATAGCTCTAGATGCTGTCCCACTCAGGAGGGTTGCATTTCTGTCTCTTCCAAGGACCACAAAACCACATAGTCTCCCAAACAGGAGGCATCTTTTCCCTCCAATGGAGAGATATTCAATCAGTGCTAGAGTGGGTGCCAGACAAAGCAAACAGAAATAAACTTGTTTGGGTGGAGTGGATGGGATTAGGAACTCAATTAGGAACTCCAGAAACATCCTTCCAAATTCTTCCCTGTGCCAAGTACCCCCAAATGCCATATCCTTATTTTCCTTTATTCTTCTTAGTGACTTTGTGTAGCTTCCCATACATGCATCCATTCCAGATGACGGAAACCACCCATAACAAAATGCATATAGATACTGAAGGCTTCTCCAAGATTTATATATTATCATTATTGTCTCAAAATTAAATAATTTCAAAAACTTTGAGATAATTTCAGTTTAGTACATAGGGACTTACTGCTAATGAAGCAGTAATACCAGAAGTAAGTTGAAAACTTGGGGTTTTTCTTCTAAGGGAACAAAAGCGTCAGCAAAAAAGAAACTATGTTTCAAACTCAGCTCCTTTTATCAAAGGCTGCGTGGTGCTTTTCAAACAAAAATACACCAAAATTTTTTTTGTTTTACTTTGGAAAAAAAGGTATGAATACTATAATTTAATAATAATTAAAAATACAGTTAAAGGTTTCTTTTAATCCATTTTATAATTTTATCCTTAGATATTTCCCCCAGACCAGTATATCTCCAGGTAAGAACCGGTCACTCAAGTGTGCATGTTTTTCGCAGATTAATTATGCTGGCATTTGATACATGCATGAATCTTTCTCTCTTTAGGCATTCTAAGTAATTTCTAAGGATACTGCCAAGTATATCTAGAAGAAACTCCAAGACCTAACTACCCAGAACGTTTCTTTGGACCTGGAAAAAAAATAGCTGTACTTAAGTGCATGTTAGTTTATGCCTGAAGAAAGACAAGAGGGTTTTTTTAACGTTAATTTTCAGGTTTACAACTGATGTCCTAATCATTGCCAATTAGCAATGGACTTAATAGGAGCAAATTTAGTCCAAAATTCCCAATTGACACAACCTCAAATTAGAGGAAAGTATGGAATTCAACTCAGAAATTTCTCATTTGCTAAGAAATTTCTGATACATTCAGAAGAATTAATGTTTGGATTGCATTAATGTAGTTATGTTAGATGTCTCTTTGGCAATTTTAAGTTTCTTACCTTTTTGAGAGAGATCAGATGGAACACGGTGTTTGCTTGAATTCTCTATTCACATGGTAGTTTGGATTTATAGTTCCAGATCTGGGCACTGTTGAGTGAAATGCCCCTCATAATTTTTAAAGGAGCTTGTTGCAGGGTAATTTGCTGATCACCATGGAATCTCTGCAAGATTTTTGAAAATCAGCTCATTAATATGATTGCTTATGTAGCTTAGAAAATATGGTCAAAGTGAAGTAGTTATAGTATCTCCACAAGTTTATAAAACATAAGTATCCTTTTACGTTCAGTAAGTGCCATCTCCACACTCATGCATGCAAGGACTCGTGATAACCCACAGAGGCATGAGATGTAAATCCTCACGACACAATTATGGAAAAGAAACTTCAGTTAATATTTAATTATTACATGAACTTTAACCTCCTCCTCCCACATACTAACCTAACGTGGTGATTGACGTATTTTATTTCATCAGTTAATCCCATTTCTCAAGAGTGAATTCCTGAATTTTTTTTTTTTCAAGTGAGCATATACAAGAGCTATATAGCTAAACTACAATATCATATGAAATCAAAAGACAGCTGATGCATTAATGATTCCTTCACCTCTAATGAGGAATAAATATATCCCAGGTTGAAGTTCAGTTTTCAAAGTGTGTAATGATTCCTGTGAGTCCTCAGTGAGTTCAACACAAAGAATCAAAGATAAAATGAAACATAAAATGGCTGAAAGAAATGGTGTCATAGTGTAATATATAAGAAGAAATAATTTACTTAGACATAAAACTTTTCCAAATAACTATCAATTCTAAATTGATGCTCCCATTGCCTTTTTTTAATGATAAAATCTATTTTAAAAGATATTCATATATTCAAGTATTTATTCTTTGCATTAAGACACCCTCTCTGTTTTACAAGCCAGCTTAGCCTTTAGTCTTCAAGCTAGTAGCAAATGAGTGCATTCATTATGCTATTTTTTAAACTGGTTTTATTTTCCTAGAAATATATTCTTTCCATGTGGGCAAGATGACAGTTATAACAGTTACCAGTATTTTTTACTGGTTTTGACCTTGCCTGGAATATTTTTTTTAAACTTTATTATGTCAGTAGGAAAATCTTAAATTATTTTGTGTACTGAAGTATATATATTTTTAATTTATAGAATATCCTTATCAGACAAACATCCTCAGTGCAGTCAGAAGGAATGTGTTATAAATGATGCTTGGAATTGTCAAGGGAACGAGTTTTTATTTTAAGAATATATGGTACTACTGAAACTTTTTTTTTTCAACAGCAGACAAGAAGCAGGGGAGCATATTTTTCATTTTAAGCCTCAACCAGCCTTCTAAGAATTGCTGTCTTTGAAGCAATCCCCCACATCCTCCCCCATATTGGTCTGCAATCCAGAATGAAAAAATGTTCCTCTCCTGCTGTTGGACCACTTTCTTCTAGGACTTTCATAATGTTCCTGTCAACAAATTACATAAACTATCAGACAAATCCCTTGTAGATGGTTTCCATGAAACCATGACACTAATTTTCACTGCATCTTAAAAACTTATCTACAAAGCTCTGATCATAGCTGCTACTTCACGTAACAACAAATAACAGGAGATTCTTTTAAGAGGGGGAGAAAATCTGTTTTCTAGCTACTTTTTAAGACTGATGATATATTTTTCCCATTTATTGATACTAAAAGAGTTAAAACTAATCGAGATTGCTCTGTCTAGAAACATTTGTTCCCAACTTTCTGATTGATGTGGTCAACTATTTTTGTTTCTAAAATTTTGGTAAGTCGCCGTGAATCTGGTTTCAATCGGATGTCCCAGAGTGACAGCAGCTGGGAAGTCAGTCATTTTTGTGATGTGTCTGTGCCGTGTGAGTGGGTCATGACCTTACTGCGTCTGTTTGCATGGGCATCTTTCATGCTTTATGGCAGCTTGGATCACTCAGATGCCCAACCCCCAAGCCCAAAGCAAGAAGATGAAAAGTTTGCACAGTACTTTGAGTTTGGTTTTTCATCAGATGGTTTATGAGAAAAGAGACTGTCTTCTACACCAAACAAAATGGTGTTGCTTTCGTGGTTTATCCTTTTGCCTAACATATTCTAAGTTATGCCTCTTTTTAACTACTACAACAAACACTTTAGTTTAAGGAGACTGTGATTGCCTTCTAGAAAACCAAGATTTCCATCAGTTTTTATATAATAAAATCAGTTTTCCATAATTTTTCAAAATTTATTTTGAATGAAAATGTGCCAATTTTATGAATTTTTTAGGAGCAACAAAGAACAGATTTTTCCTGAGAGCATTTGCTTACCTTCTTCCCATTCACCCCCAACGCATTTTAAAAGTATAACAAACTTATTTTGAAATCCGTACAAAATCAACCAGTGACCTTATTGAAGATGTTGCCACCGTGCATGCTGATGAAAAGCTTCACTGATATTTCAAATATTGTGAAGAACAAACCAGTTTTGGGGAAAAAAATATTTCCATGTCTAATCTTACAGATCTTAGCTTTTGGGAGGCACTATTTATCCACAGACCATTAATAGGATATACAGATGAGATACCATCACATAAGGAAGTTCCTCCAAACATTGGAATTACAGAGAGAATCACAGAATTATCATTACATAATTGGAGAAGCCATATGCACAGACATTTTGCATTTTGAACAATTAAATCCTTTCTACTGACATCCAGCATAGTGGTAGGAAGCCATATCATCAGCCAGAAGGAAAATAACTTCTAGCTATGGGCTAACACAGTTTTTACCATTTCTAAATGAGCAACAGTCACATCAACCAAAAAAAAAAAAAAATCTTGAGTCAATAATGGTAGAAACTAATGAATAAGATTTCATGGAAAACTGATTTGGAAAAATCCTCTCTCAGACTACCAGAACAGAGCCATGATATTTAACAGATGTATTATCATATTAGCTTAAATTTAAATAGCACGTTTTACTATCCTTACTACATAAACAAGTATTTATTTTCATTTTTATTATGAATTTTCACAATTTAAGACAACTTATTAGAAAAATCTTGATTTATTAAAGCAAATTTACTTTCAGGGCTTGTTTCAGAACTATTGCAACACCATTAAATACTTATTTATATCTAGAGTTGTCTTCACTAAATCAGTTGTGGAGTTGGAACTACACCACTAAATCTGGCTTTGCAGTTTATCTCAGCAACTTCCCCACGATCTCAGAAGCCACTTAAAGCCTTAATCTGTCATTTTTCCAGGTTTAAATGTGCAAAATCCCCAGGAGTCTGAATGGTTTACTTTATACTCGCACACCAGCTCCCTTGACCACTTCAGACAAAAAAACTTTGTAAACCCTGTCCAAATCCTGTTGACATTTTTCTCTGCCATCATTTTAGCTCTGCCTAAATGTCTATAACATTTGTCCAAGCCTTGCAGGTAAAGGACAGTGCAAACAAACACACAAGAGTGATGGAGATAAGGCAAGTCTGGAGTTTTTTAAATTAATATTTAATAAATTAAATTAAACCATTTATGAAAGTAGACAAGGAGAGAGAGGCTAAACAGGAAACAAACAAGATTGGTTGCTAAAAACAAGGTAGACATCCTGGTTCAGTAAAGCCAGGCTGTTAGCAAAGGGGAACTGAAGGGCTCAGGGAGCATGTGGGGAAAGTCAGGAGAGAGCTTTAGTTATTAAGTTTTTATATATAGACCAACCAGTTCCTGGCAAGTATGAGGCCAAAAAAGCCATAAGACATCAAGTATTTCAACTTGTGAGTCAGTTTTCTAGCGCTTACCATGGAGATCTACAAACTTTTTTGGAAGAACTTGATCCCAAAAGATATTCCCAGTGTAAATAGCTTCCCTGGGGCATCGGTGAAGGTCCTCATCAAAATGGCCTGAAACTTCACTAGATTCCTTCTGCCTGCATTCCTCACCACATTTAGCTATTTAACAAGCTTTGAATTCCAAAGAAATGCACAAATGCTTTACGAGAATATGGAAAATTGTTTACAAGCTTCCTCATGAACCTGAAAATCGATATGATTTTCCCTTGGAAAGCAGGACTTCAAGCTACATGTGGTTGGTAGTACCTAAAGGTAAACGTACATCTGGCACTCACCACAGGCTACTAGGAATTTCTAATTGCTGTCAGTCCTCAGTGTTTCCCAGAACAATGTCTTGTGGGCATCATGCTACACAGAAGTTGTTGGAAGCAGAGAGCAGCTGTACACTCAGAGCACTTCTGCAAGATTGAGTTTTGAGAATTTCAATACAAACACAATATTTTGTTCAGGAGCAAGAGAAAAAGGTGTTCATGGGTGAACACGGGGGAGACCTGCAGCGAGCAAGCATTAATGAGCATCTTGCATGCCTAAGGCCACCCAGCTGTCCATGGAAAGCCAAACAGATATTGTGCATGACTGTCTGCCCTGGGAATATTGCTCTCTAGACAAGAGGAATGGGATGAAAGCAGAGAGTTGATTAAATGAACTTTAGCTGTCTAATTTAGAAAACTCACAATGAAGAAATTTTTGAGTTCTCATATATCCAATTTTTAGCTTTTCTCAGGTAATCTAATATACAATATATAAGACAAATGATAGTTGTGTTTGTCTCTCTGCTTTATATTTTTTTCTACTAAGAAATCTATAGACATTACTAATTCCCCTAACCCTCCGAGTAAGCAATATCTTTTATTTACCACCATGTCCCCTTCTCTTCTGGGGGCTAGGTGTATTAGTCTATAGACTGCAAAAGAATTAAATGCAGTCAGTGCACCAAAAGCACCAAAGCAAGGCACCGTATTGGTTTCCACCATCAGTAGAACAGCTTGAGAACCTCCTCTCTCTTCCTTCTTTAGCTTCTCAGTAAACTTAATAGCCTCTTCCGCCCTACGCCAGGTAGGAGAAACAGGGCTTGAATAGTAAGGATGTCCATGCCATCCACACTTACGTGACAATCAGAAACAAGCCACTGTGTAGAAGGCAGCTGATAAGCCACCCCAACTTTATCATAAGGGGCATGAGCCATGGCAGTCAAATCAACCCTGGCTGCCCTTAAAGCAGAGTTCTACTACAACTTGAGCTCTGTTTCTGCTGCTCTACAGGATGTGCACCTTAATATGTCCCATTTCTTGCCTTTTGTGTATTTGAGGCACTAAACTACATGCATTAGAATGTCCCTAGAGTTGCACGATATTCAAATGACAGGAGTGAGGAAAGATTACAATCGCTGCCCTTAAGCCTTCTTGCCTAAAGAGTGGGGATTTGTCACTGCTTCTAAAGAGCCATCAAATGCTTTACATCCAGCAATCAGTTGTATTCTTTTTCCTTGGAATTCTTTTCAGCTGGCATGAAATACTACTTTAAATGATTCTGCTGTTGTGCTTATTATATTTCAAGATTTTTTTTAAGATATTCAGAAGAAAAACTGTAGAACAGCCCAGAGGCTGAAAAGATATTGAGCTAAATCTGAAAACTCAGATTTAATCAACAACCAGTTTTTTCTTCAAAATAATTAATAAATTATTGCCATCAGGAAACTAGTGAATATTTCTATTGAAAAAGGTGCATTAAACAAAATGTTCATCCTGAAATTTGGAAACAAAATTTCATGTCCTTTCATTTCAAGATGGCTCTGGGATACTGAATATACCTGAAATTAAACTGGTTATACAGTAAACCCTTTTTAGTCCATCTTTATAGCCTTTTGTAGCCATGGGCAGATTTCACTGAAATTTAACATTAAATTGATATCTCAAGCATAATGAAATTCCTAAAGTCTAAGAGAATGAACAGCTTGATAGAGGTGTGAGAGGTAATGTGATAAATTGTGTTGTGACTGAAGGAGAAGTGAGGGAGAAGTGGGCTGAGCTCAGCCACCTTCAGATGAGCAACCAGTACTGATTTACCTGCCAATTAACTCTATGTATGCTGAGCTCTTCAGTGATCAGATGCACCACCACAGCTGATTCTTGCTCAGTGGAACTGTTGTGGAGACTTGAGAAGGGACAGGGTCTATTGCAAAGCAGAAGAGACTTTGAGCCCAACCCCACTGCAAACTTGGTTTTCTTAGTATAATGCTCATAAGTATATTGCTCATAAGACTACTCTCAAAGAGCAAAGCGAAGAGAACAAAAATTAAAACAACAGCAGAAAAAAATAATTAAAAAAAATCATTGGATGATAATTTGATATAAACTAAAATATTTGCACTCTTTCGATTCAGAATAAATAAGGAGGTTCATTTCTTTTAGTATGACCCAAACCAAATATTTCTTCCAATTTTTCTCTTTGTCTTCAGAATGAGTTATTCACATGGAGCTAGAGGCATTATGTGGCTGTCAGCTATGCATAAATAGCCATATCAGACCCTCGGCCGTGAAGTCCCAGGCTGCAGTACAAACAAAATGCTTGCAAGGGGCACTGCACACAGCAGTGGGACAGCAGCCAATCCACACAGTCAGACCTGTTCCTGTGCCACTGTACCTGAAATAATATTTCACTGCTGAAATATAATTTTATATCAAAGAGATGTGGTATCAATAGAAACAGTTAGTATGAAGCAATTCAGGAATCCAGATATTATCTTTACAGAATAAAAAGTTTTCGTTTTCTTCCTGAGTTTTTCTCTTTCTTCCCATTTGCAGGTTTAGGAAACAGCTCACAGAACAGCAAGTTTACAGAAAATTCAATGACCATAAGAATGTCAAACTGATATAAGTATAAGTAAGAATAATGATTTTTCCACCCAAATTAGCTTATATTGACATTTTTATTTACCATGGATATAAAATCAGCTCTACATTCGTGCTACTTAAGACACAATGCTGGATGTACTCCAGAAATAGCATTAAGTTATTCTGTCTTCAAAGAGATTTTGAAATGTATAGATAATTTCAGATTCACACGATAACCATATGGCAATTGGACAAAAAAATTGTACAGGCTACATGGAATTAGAGATAGGAATGACAATTAGGTTGTGTTAGATATTTTTGCAAATGTGCATAATTGATAGTCAAATTTTTAACTTTATGTTGAGTATTATGAGGCTGAGAATGGAAATGCTATTTGGTTTTTGGATTTTTGATATGACACATATGTCAAGTGACCCTTAAAATGCAAATTTTTACATTTTCCTACCAGATACTCAATATATAGCTTTCTAAGAAGGAATGCATTCATTCAGTTGTACTTTAAACACATTGTGGCAGGGAAGATTTCATCTTACATATAATAAAATAAAATTTCTTGATACATATTTGTTATATATCCTGTACAACTTTATATTGAAACACTGTCAGCTTCCCTTGCAGCATGTTAATAACCATCAGTACAATTCTATTTCAGCTTTTTTCTTGTAGCCACCAAAACCTTTGCCCCAGATTGTCTCCTATATCAAGATGTTAATTACAGAGCTATTATCATTAATTTTAGTTTAAAAATCAATGACTTAGCCTATCAAGTTTTGTTCCATTTTATGATCTTCTCTTTGGCTATGCACAATAAATTACTCTAAAGACTGAAATGTTAAAGCAATGCCCAACTTAGCTAAGTTGATTTCTTCAGAAATCTGTATGTCTCTATGTATGCCTAGCTAGAGAACTTTGTCATTTTATGCATATGTTGAGAGAAGTCAAAAGCGTTTTAAAGTCTTTAAAGATTGAAGCACTATTTTTGAGCATCTGTGATCTCCAAGCAATCCTCTCTAAATAGCAGTGTTTTGCACAAGAAATAGCTGCTGTAAAGTTCTCTGACATAGCAGAAGCAGATTAACTAGCTGTTCAAATTCTGGACTCTACTTAATGAAAAACATTCATGTCACAATATTCAGCTAAGCCTAAAGTCTAAAACCAGAAATGTACATCCTCTTTTTGAAGTATAAATTTTGAGTATGCAATCAATGTGATCTTGGCTAGCAATACAGTTTTAGATTCACTCAGACGCAATAAAATCAACTTTACCCCATTGAAGATCATTAAAGTATTTCTGAATAAGAGTTCTAGGTGACACCTATTGGGTTGAAAGTATCAAAAGCAACATGCCAGTGAAAGTATCATGTTCCTACTTAGAGCCAGGTAAAATAATATTTTTAGAAAAAAAAAACTATGTTATTTCCTTCAATATAATTTTAATAGCAAAATTTAACAAAAATAATCATGATTTTATGGTAAAAAATCCACACAGAATCCCAAGATAATCCTATCTCTTTAGAATAAATGCAATAAAATAGGAACAAAATACACGTTGGAATGGTTAATTGCTGTTATTTGTGTATTTGTCCTTAGTCGTAGCTGTCCAACTGTTTTCTCTAGGTCAATGAGCTGTATTAATCTAGTGAGAATGACAAAGAATTTAGCTAAAACAGTTTTGTTTTTACATTGCTCTTCTTCAGAGTTATTCTAAGAAAAAGAACATGTAAAATTTTGTATCAATTTTTGCATTATCACACTTTCCAGAACTGCATTTGGGCAGAGTTATGCTGTTTGGCACCAGTTCAAACACAGGAATATCCTTCTTTCTGTGTAAATAGGGATAACCTTGGAAGGCTTTATTGATGACAACATATCACCTTTGTATGTTTCTCCTGTAGGAAAAAATTATGCATCATGCCGATGCCAAAGGAACTGTAAAAGTTCCCATATGGTTTTAACTATACAGAGTTCTTAAAATACAATGATATATTTTCTTGAATATAAGCCATTTAAATGGATTCTATTTAGAATGTCTTATTAATTTTTCATTCTGGTTATAGTCTCCTTGGTCTTGTTTTAAGAACTTTTCTCCAAAATAATAAAAATCCCAACCTGCTCTTAATTTGCTGCTTGTTTTTTTTCTCTCTTTTACCTCACGCAGGAGAAAGCCTCAAGCTTCCATTAAATGTTGATTTGACAGGGAAATGAATAATGTTTTTTATCTCCATCTTTAGAAATACAGTGATAAATTTATGGTAAATGTCAGTCTGTTCTGAAATGCAATCATGGTGCACCAAGATAAAAAATCTGCTTGCTCGGGAAATATTATTAACAGACCATGAGAGAACAGCATATAAAAAAAAAAAAGAAGATTAAAAATAGAGTTGGGATCTCATTTCACATCTCATCACAGTTCAATTTTAAACATATTATATAAGTTCTGGTACATAACTATGAACCCCCCCAAACTTTCTAATTCTCAACTCTTAGTGGACAGTAATTATGGCAAAAACTCCATGTATTTATGCCATATATAATGTATGCATATAACAGGGATAAAACTGTATCTTGTTATGTGTAGGCATGTATAAATTTTTCTTTATGTATCTATATATAATTAAATTATTTCATTTAGTATTTCACATTAAAATTTTGCTCTTTACATGGTCTATCACAAATTTGCTAATGTCTCATAACAGTTCAACAGCAAAAGCTCAACAGTTAAACCAAATAGTTCAGAGTTCATCACTCTGCTTTGAAATAAAATCCTCTAAAATTTATGTAGTTTTTTAACAATATCAAATTTTGATCAATCAGAAAGTACTTATTAAAATATGACACAGTAAAAACAGTTTTTCTAAAATCATTTCATTGAAATTTGGATAGCTCAATAAAATCTAACATGGTATATTCATAGAAACATAGAATCATAGAATACCAAGTTGAAAGACACCTCAAGGATCATCTAATCCAATCTTTTCTGTCAAAAACATGGTCTAGACAAGATGGTTTAGCATCCTGAATAGCCATATCTTAGAAGAGTCTAATGTTGGGTAATCCATGATTTCCCTGGGGAGGATATTCCAATTGCTGATTGTGAAAAATTCTCCTCTTCTGTTCAATCAGAATCTCCCCAGGAGTAATTGATAATTAATCAAAGGGGTTTTTAAGGGATTTTGTTACAACCCTGGTCTTTAAAAAGTTACCTTTGGCTCTAGACATTCTGCCAATTCTAGTTTTGTTAAAGCAGGCCTGCATGGAGAAGAGGTTGATATTTGCAGCTGAAAATAGCGCTGTAATTTCCTTGACAGAAGGGTCTTTGTCTCCCAAAAATGTCAGTGTCCAGAGTCAACAGTGAGATTTTCTGAACTTCGTGTAGAAATTAGGGGACTCTGCAGACCCGAATTGAGCTGGGACTGTCATAAGCTTGTGTTGAAAAGGAATAAAATGTTTCCCAATTTATGGATCTATACCAGCAGCCTCTGCAACGTCTACCAGATGAAGCAAAAAATCTTTTAACTCTAGCTAAGGAATAATATGAAGAACATTGTAGACTTAAGGATGGTATGAAGCTCTCATCTTGGAGCCCCGTCCTAAGGACATACTTCACGACTTACAGGACATATTCTTACTCCCCTCTACTGGTTTGCGGTTCACAGAGAATAATTTTATCCTTTAAGAGCATTTGTTCATATTATGTGTAAGTAATAAAGTGCAAGAAATTACATGTTCTGTTATTCCCAAAGTCAAGGATTGTTGGATGGCTTTAATCCATGCTACAAGTGACCTGATTGCAGTCAGTGGAGAGGAGCAGATACATCTCTGTTGGGCCTCATTTTATCTATTTCAGAAGTTTATTCTAGAATAAGAAGAAAAGCTGTCTCACAGCTGCTGTAGTAAAGACCTCTGTGATGATCCAGGGAAAAACTCCAGGCAGATATGACAAACGTCAGAGGCCCCTTGGTCCGTTGTTGAAGTGACAGGGTGAATCCCATATTTTACAGGGCATATAATACAGGATTCACCCTGCCCTATTCAGGATGAAAACGTAAGTCAACAACTTGTTCATATTGCCTCTGCCTGATCTACTGACATACTGTCACTAGTTTTTCTTTTCTGCTATTGAGTTAAATATGTAATATTTATGTTCAAAGCTGTCAACAGCTACAGAAAAGGAGGGTTGGTTCCTTTTGTGTGTGTGTGTGTGTGTGTGTGTGTGTGTGTTTGTGGAGATCTATCTTCCAACATTTATCCATGATTCTTGTGAGTGCTTTCTTCATCAGTTATCAATCAATCTGACAATCAGTAAATTCATCTGTTGTTCTTCCTTGCACTCCCAGAATTACATAATTAATATATTCACTGGAAGAAGAGAAAAATTGTGAAATTCATTTTGGTCCACTCCTTTGTGAAAGATATAAATAAAGAAATGTATTCAAAATAATTTATTTATTTGCTACTGTGTTTTCCTTGTAATCACCTCATTGTTACCTATGCCTAGAGGGATCAACAACAGAATATTTTCCTAAATTAAATAAAACTACTCTGAGGTTATATATTCTGCTTCCTGTCCCTTTGGACATACCTGCACACCAGATTACCTTTCCTACTTTAAGGATTCTCTCCTAGTCAAACTGATTAGGCAGTGTGACTGCTAATCTTTGGAGGAACCAGATGCCAATAATTCTTTCAACAGCGTAGTGGTAAGTACTGCAATCGGAAATTTGGTGTTGACAGTACATACAACACCCTCAGAAAGATAAGTTTAATATAAACTCATAAAATCCCATCTTCTCCCATTTTGTAGTACAGCTGAGGAGTGAAAATACTTCAGCCAAATATTTCAAGCTTGTCTCTGAAGTCTTAAATCCACAAGTTAGCAAAAATCTGCTGATACACAAAGCTTATAATGACTTCAATAATATTCTGGATTCCTGGCACTTCTTAAGATTTATTTGCAATTCAGAACTTAATTTCAGGCAGCTATATTTTTTTTAAAGTCTGTTTTCATAGAGCAGAGTCTGTCAGACTGGCTTGTGACTAAGGTATTTCCCAAAAGACTGCTTAGCATTTGTGCACTAGAAAAAGCTACAAAGCACTTAGGAAAACATGAATCACTATATTTTCACTCTCTGTTTTATTAAATACCATTTCAAAGTTACTGTGAGTCAAACATTTTCCCTCTCATTCTTGACATCTTTCCCTTTCCACACAATAAAATATTTCCTCTTATCATTAATGGTTTTTTCCTTCTGTCCATATACACTTCTAATTTTTGAGATTCTACTTTCATTCAGTTTTCAGTTCTCCATGCAGAACTTTCTATGGCAAGAGAAAAGTACTACTCAATATTTTTTGAATGATTCTGGTGGTCAATAGGTTTTTGTTCAGTTGCTTGCAATTGTCACAATCTTTATTAGTTTATTAATCTTTTATATAAGATTCTCCAAACTACTTCAGCTTTTTTTTTTCAAAATAGTTCCCACTTACATTGTTGCTGGCTTGATAAATCATCATTCCTATTTTTATAAAATTCCTTAAGTAACTAGATCATAGGTTATTGCTTATATTTATAACATGTAAGGTTGAAAATCGGACCCTGACTCGTTGGGACACCCCAGGATACCCAGTCATTTATATTACCAAAAAATTAATGCAGGTTTGATATACTTTCATAGCATAAAAAAAAAATAAATGTTGATGTCATTTTGTCTTCATCTTATACCACTAAAAATGGCTATAAAGAAAAAATCATAACAGATTAGATAAATATCTAGTGAATAATTTTATTACTAATACTATTACTACTACTAGTAATAATAATCTCATAGACAAACATCTCCAGAATCTCCACCCAAATTCAAGTGATCAAGTTGTGCTCTTATTTAAAGTTCTATCATATTTCTTGGTTGTTATCATAGACTTTGGCTTACATTACTATAAATTAAATTAAAATAAAATTGATATGTCATACAAACTTTTACATAGAAATTTGAAATTAAAATGAGGCATGGTATGTTCATCAGCTCAACAGTAACGATGGCATTTGCTTTTATCACATAATACACTGCACGTGGATAATAAATTATATTACTAGTGAAAAAAAATCAAATCACACTTTATTTTATACAATTATTCTTCTATTGTAGATTTGCATATGCTTGCAGTGGAGAAATAGGATGTCTAACAATAACCATAGTAGGGACCAATATAAGCTGAACCACTTGGGATGGCTGTTCTCCAAAAAAAATCTGTTCTCGCGTGGAGTTCTGTAGACAGCATCAGAAATGTGAAAAAAACTAAAATGTCAATTTCTAAGTTTGTAATTGAAGCTTCTTCTCATCAATCATGAAAAGTAGAAATCTTATGAAAACAGCACCTACAGACAATTTTTTCAATGTCTGTAACATCTTAATTGTTCTAAAATGATTTCCTTTTTTTTCTTTTTTGAACACCATATAATTTTTAGTCAATATCAAGTACTTTCTGTCATTTTAGATTAATTACCTCACTAATCTGACTGGTGTATCTCAGGATATTCAAAGCTTCTTAGAATCAAGTGGTGGTTTATCCCGAGATTCCATTTTAAATGTCCAGTGTACTTTTTCTGTAAGACCTCTGACTCCAGAGATTAAAATACAGAAGGATTATAGGTGACAGTTAATCTGAAAAGTATTTTGGGTTTAATATGATTGCATATTTATTATCCATGTGTTTAATTCCAAGTTATATTCATATGTAACTTTACTTTCCCTAGTGATGTTATATATTAAAAAAATAGTTACTAAATGACATTATCTAGGTAATGTTTTTCCTTCTTCGTATCTGCTGGGTTTATGTAAAAATATAGTAGTACAGGATTAATTTTACTTCACATTTTCTGATTTAAAATTGATACTTCACTTAATAGTGAATTTATAGATGTCCCAGTTGTATCGTTTTCTGTACGTATCAATCTGTAGCCTCAGATTGTTTATTTTTATTACCTCCTAGTTTCCTAAATGAAGTTGTGCTGAACCTGATCTAAAGCCAATTGAAATAAATGTGAAATATTTCATTTATTTTGATGAATTCATTTATCTTAACACTTAGAAAGAAAAATACAAGAAGGAAAACTTTTCAATTAAACAAACCCTTCTATGATTCTATGATTCTGTGTTTAGGGTTGTGTTTTGGGTTTTTTCCTTAAAGAAAGAATTAAAATTATCCTGTTTTTCTAATTATCTGAGAGTCACTAGACTGTATTACTTTAAGGTTATTTAAATGCTATGACTATAAAGCAAAATCTTTGAAGTAAGGATACAGCACAAATGTAGCATCCCAGCGAATCAACATAATTATTCTAAACCGTATTTTACCTATATAATTTTTCTATACCGCATATGAGTATTAAAATTTGTTTTAGGGAATCATGTTAACATATCAACCCAATTCAACTGTATGCCACAATACCAAATAAAAGCCCACTTGATCAACAAACAACGCATTATCTGTAGTGCATTAATGTGATATGTATTCATGTCTCCGAGGTCAAATAAAGTCAATTTAATACATTTTGCTTTCTGTTTCTTCCTGCAGTTTGAACTTGCCAGATGGTTTACACTGGAATAAGATCTACTTTAGGTCTTATCTACTTTAGATCCCAAATCAAACTTTTACTTCTGATTCCATCTTTTCAAATATGAAATAAAATGGGCCATTTAATAATTTACCTGTTTATACCTGTTAGACTGAAGTTGTTTCTTTCTCTTTCAGATTTTCTTTATATTAATAGATTAAATTTAGATCTTGTCACTACATGACTAATGATAGAGAAATGTCATGCACTAGAAAAAACTAATTTAAAAAATTCTAGCACATGAATGGAGTAACTAAATGTTCAGTAAGTCACACAAATGGAGCAGTGATTTTTCAGACGAGGTGTATAAGCATAACTTATACGTGTTTGCATCAAATACTGGACAAACTCTAATTTTTATAGTTATATCCAATGAATTTGATTATATCAAACATTTCACAGGCTGTGTAACAATGAATAACCTCTGTATCCTAGCCATGCCCTTCCCAGCAGCTGCAAAAATTAACCCTGTTCTGGCTGGAACCAGAACACCTGCATGTTGTCTTTTTAGTAGTTTTCTTTACGTAAGTATGAGAAAGGTTTGGAGATAGCAGGGCTAAGAATCAATCCACCAGAATATTCTATCACAAATAAGGGAGAATAATTTACCCTTGCCATGAAGAATATTTAAGTTTTTATTAATGTAGCAGTACTGTAATTATAGATTATTTGAGTATAGATTGGAATATGTTAACTTGGAAGCTTGAAGATACTTAATAGAAGATATATGTCAAATATAGATAAACTATTAAATGAATGGAATATGATGCCTCAGTTTACTCCAGGGTTATGCATACCATATATAGTTCATGCATTAAATAGTAGATTTTCTAATTTAAAGATGAAATTTTATTGAAGCGTACCTTTTCAGAGCTGTCTTCCAAGATGACAGTGACTTGTTTCACCCTGTAGGACACTATTTCTTTCCTGTTGAATTAACTGGTTAATCAGCTTGTGCTTTTTCATTTCATCTCTGTTCAAACGTAGCTCACTGCTAGAACTTAGTGAGTGTTTTTAAGGGGAAAGTTCCATTTCTGAGATGCTTGCAATTTGACAGGTAAATTAGAAGCTCAGCAAGTCATAACTCAAGGCTAAGTTGTCATGGGCTAGATCTTGAATATGTGATCCAGCTATGTCAATAACAGGATAAAAACCCCACATTTTCAGTAAATTAAGTAATTTAGTAAGTTCCTACACTGAAAAAGATCTTTCAGGATGATACCAGTTGTCACTGATAACAGTTTTGCTGCACAGTGTAGATATTTTCAGACAACACGGAGATTTAAACCCCCTTCTTAAATGTTCATTTTATTGGAGATCTGACTTCTTTACGTCTTGTTACATTTTAATTAGTGTTGACTATTTATTTTTTCACTGTCTTCTAAGGCAGGAACTACTTTGGCTGCAGCTGGGACTGGAGTCTTACTGCTGCTGGTGAAAGTGGCTTTGGGTTCTCTTCTAAGCTTCAAAGGCTCAGGCATGGCAGAAAATTTAGAATGAGTTCTCCTCATTGCAATTACACAGCATTTCAGTAAACATTGCATTTTTTTATTCTATATTCTATATTCCATATTAAATAAAAAGAAATCACAGGAATTATTCCCTAGAACAAGAATAAAATTTCATACTCTAGTGAGGTTTTTTTTTATTTTCCTTTTGGTTTTTATCATTCCTTACGCTGGTACTTTTTTTCACTCGATTTCAACCATAGTTCTTTTCTTAATTGATTTTGAAGGCTATATGGTATTTTCATTCTTGCTATAGACAGATGTCTCAATGTGTCAATAAATATCTAATGTAGCAATATCAACAGTGAGTACGAATCATTATCTGAATCTGAATGCCATAGTTGTATAATCTAACACTGTGATTTTACTATAGTAACAAAAAAGTATGCAAATGAAAAAGTTGACATTAGTAATACCTTTAGCAATGAGGGGAAAGAGAGGGAAAATCTGACAATCTGAGACAGCTGTATAGAAAAATATTAGTACAGGATAAAAAGTAAAAATACCCTAAAAGTGAGGGCAATGTGTTACTGAGCAAAACAAAACATCATCAAATAAGAACGTTTCCTATAAAGGCTCTTGTTGTTTCTGAAACACAATGACACTGGGAATCAAATACGTCAACTTAGGTGTATTTTCTCTTAGATTTATTTTCCAGTTTGCACAATATAATTAAAAATACATTTTTACACTTCTTCTACAAGCAGGGTTAATATCATGGTTTATAGATGGAGTGGATCATTGTAGCAATCCTTATTTGGTCTTCTATAGCACAGGTGAAAGGGCTTTCATTTTAATGTTCTGATATTTAAATGAAGTTTCCATAGACTTACCTTAATCAGAGAATGGAAGTAGATATGAGGTGTAATCTCTGTGTATATTTCTTGATCTGCAGTTTGTCTTCAGTGTGAAAACCCTTGACTTTGCTCGTTTGTCTTATCCTTCTTTTATTAGTTGATCCAAAGATTAATGAATGGGCTTGAGCACAGGTGTATATCTCCATGAGCATGCACACACTTCTACCTTGCTAGCACAGGCTAACTCAGTGCTACTAGAATATGTAATAGTTGATATATTTGTTCACCTCTGTAAGTAAACATCCTGGCACTGGAGTTTATAAAATAAATTGTTGCTCTTTCCTTTCGTGTTGTAAAGATCTGTGAAATGCTGTTTGAACCTCTTATCTTGTGAATATCTTCCACTTGCAGATGTAATGTGATCCTCTAGTAAGTGTTAGCAATATTGCTGATCTTGCTTTAATATGTTGGATATTTTCTTATCATGGTATAACCAATGTCCAACTGTGGATATCTCACGGTCTCTGTCTGACACTATTTCTCACAATGCTTCATCCATGAAATCTCATGCCACATCTTTGGCAAATGGGTCACTTACCTTGTATGATAAGAGACTGCTGTTCCTAACCCTTGGATAGCTTTGAATCAGTAATGAGTGTAACTCAAATATAAATACGATGGCCATAAAACAGTTTACCTTGCCATGATAAAATATGTCCCAGCAAAATTACAGAATATCACAAGTCAGAACATGATTAGATTTCCATCTTTTATGTTACCATCTGAAAGTACTACAGAGTTTTGAAGCGGGCAAAAAAAGCAAATTTATTTCCTTCCTGAAAGCGACTGGTTTTTCAAATGCTACAAAACCTGCATGTTACAGGATCGCATAGTTTAGGTTTCTGCTGTGTTCTTGTAGGTATTTCGTCTTCTAAGCCCTTATTTACCTCTTTGCCCTTGATTCAGACAACCCTCGTGACTTACAAGAACTGGAACTAAGCACATACCATTACTTTGTCTATGATAAAAACTCATTTATATTTGTCTGTTGTATTTCTAGATATGAACACCTTAATACGGTGAAAAATGCGAGCCTTGTAAAAGGAGGTATTAGTGCTGCATGAATTAAGCTGAAATATGTGTGTTTCTCGTGCATTATTAAAAGACGGCATCTTGCCCAGACGTATCCAAATACTGTAGCTTTTCACACAAGATCAGACATGCTTTTTCAATCACAGTTTATTTTTTTATGAATCTGTCTCATCCCTTGGGCTATTCAGGCTACAATAAGTTTATTTTCACCTTTGAAGACTAAACCTTATGTTTCTAGGATGTAATAAAAAGGTTAAGGAAACTGATGATATTCTGCTGTTTTTCTGGAAAGAGGGTATTGAATTTTAAAATGTCTCTCAATAATAAATACACAACAACTCTTCATGTGGCTATCTACACAGAATATTAGACACTGTATTTATCTCATGTTGGAATTAGAAACTGGAATTGGAAGCCAAGAATTCTTGAATTTCATGTATTGATCAGGTAAAACTTACTCCACCTTCACCCCTGAGAAAGTCACTTAACTGTTGAACATTTTTTAATGTACTCCCCCTGAAGTGTGGGCAATGGTAATTATTTTCTTCACAAAGTACTATGATAGTGAAAGAGTGTGACCATTACTTTGTTTGCTAACCTCCATTTTTGCAAGAGACCTGTCTATAAATCTACAGTTTTTTAATGAGTGTGATGTCAGTGAGCTAAAATTACTTAAGCTATGCCTCACTGATAGAATTGATAGCATGAATGGGATTTTCTGGCAGAAGAGATGCTCTGGGAAAAAGTGGCATAGGAATCAACACAACAAACGCGTTTAATTCATATTTGAATAAATATGAGGCAAGCTGTGAACTTTAGGTTTCTTATCTCAACAATGTGGAAATTGCACTTTTTTTTTGTTTCTGTATAATCCTTCCATCTTCTGCATCTTGGTCATTTGAAGAAGAGACTGTTACCCACTTGCTACAAGCTCAAAGTATTTTGAGTCAATACTCTACCTTTGCCACAGGGAGGACAGTTTAAATACCAGAATTAATCACAAATCTTGTGTGCAGGGTGGATCATGGTAATCATTGCATCACTAAGAAGATTTTTTCACGCCCCTCCTTCATCTTTTAATATGTCTATATCTTCAATTCACATACCTGGGTGCTTTCATAACAATAGCAGGTCAGGATGTCCCATTTTCCTCTGTGCAAGTATTCAATACAACTCCTCTGAGTTTTATTATTATTTTCTGTTTACTTCCTCCATTTCTCCCTTCATTTTTATTACACTTTTATTGTTATTTCCCTTTATTCTTACCTTCTTTTAAATCTTTCTTTTTTTTTAATATGCTTTCTTCCTTCACATTCACAGCTGCACCTACAAAAGTGATGAACCAAACCAGTGAATATTACATTCATTTTGAGGCTGCAGAGTCTGAAAATATCCAGATATTTTTCCTCTTGTAATCCTTCAGAGCCCAGGATTTGTTTTTCAGGTAGCCCTGTCCCACAAAGCTATGATTTCACCTTTAAAGCATATGACTTTATAAAGTTCACCTGGCTCCTGTGGAACATAATTTTAAGAAAAGCTGCTTGCATTGCAAAACTCAGCAAATCTTCATGAGAGCCATTCTGTGGAAGGTCCAAAGACAAATGGAAGGATCTGAGAATAGGTACATCACTACGTGAAAAACAAGGGAATATAATGGTAAGAACAGGTGGAATGACTTTCAACTGAAATAGGGCAGATTTAGGTTAGATGTTATGAAGAAAATCATTTCTGTGAGGGTGGTGAGGCACTGGAACACATTGCCAAGAGAAGTCATGTGTGTCCCATCCCTGGAAGTGTTCAAGGCCAGGTTGGATGGAGCTCTGAGCACCTGATCTAGTGAAAGGTGTCCCTACCCATGGCAGGGCGGCTGGAATGAGATGGTCTCTAAGGTCCCTTCCAATCCAAACCATTCTGTGATACTATAATTCTATGAAAACAACACTACTACTGGTTTCTCTACTTAGTGAAATATTTGCAAGGATTGTGAGCTCAGACACAAGCTATAAGGAATTACAGAAGTCCAGACAGGAATTTGAATGACTGGATCACCACCGCCAAAAAACCATCTGGCTTATGTGGTTTGGCTCTTTAATTAATCTCATTCTCTAGATGAGAAATTCTGGGGGAGTAAAAAGTTCAAAGGATCACTCAGACTGTGAACAGACCTGACCAATAGGTACATATTTGGATTTTCGGATGTAATGCTATTTGCTAAGCTCTTTTTGTAATCTTTACCTGTTCTCTAAGACTACACAGAAAGAGCTAGGGTTTTTTTAAATCAATTTCTTCCTAGTATCTACATTTTAAAGAGAAAAGTTGGAAAAGAAAATCTTCATGGTATAAAATATTATCTTTTCTTTTGTTCAGGAGAAAGTTATTTTTCAGCATCTCCATTGCTGTCCATAGTTTGGACTATGAGCAATCTAGACATTTGGCATCCAGTGGACCTGGAGATTGTTAACATTAGGAGGTGATTCGAAAGTAGTTTCTTGTAAAATAACTAGATTCTGATTTGTTTTAAGATGGACTAAAGATTTTCTGCAACAGTTGAGTAGGAATTATTCCTGCTGTAAACCATAAGCACATTACTTCAACAAATTTTATTAAGTAATCTATAAAGATCATAAATATACACACACTTCAGTGAAGGTGTGTATATATATATGACCAATCTTTTGACAGACAAATTGGAAATATTTCTTGCTTCAGGAGTTGACACGGAGCAAGAAAACAGACAGTTTTATACACCCCAATCATAATTTTCAGTCTTAAATTATATAGCTCTGCAGAAATATCTAAACACCACTTGTTTGTTTTACAAACAAGCAGACAAAAAAACCACAGCTACAGATAAAACAATCAGTCCATCTATTATGTCTGGGATTCTTCAAAGTTGAATTGTAATGTGAGTCTCCTGTCCCACCACAAACCCTAAATGTCTGTTATATGAATAAGAACCAGTTATTAAACAAAATAAATAAACTAAAAAGTGCCAAAAACCCCAAACCAAGCCAAACTCAAACTGGAGCAATACTTTGTTCCTCTAAAGAAGGAGCTCAAAACATAAGAACTCAACACAAGCCCTATGAAAGTCAGGTTCACAGTCCACCAAAATGTGAACAAGGCCACCCTAAATTAGCATATGGGCTTGTATAAATAACAAAGCCTATAGAACTAGTTAATGTAAATCTACCTAAAAGGTACAAAACTATCACAAGGTTTAGAGGCATCTGTTAGAGGATGCAATAGACAGAGAATGTTGAGTCCTGAATAGCAGAATATTTAAATACACACATTTCAATTCAATTCTTACACAGATTGCGTATGCTGATACATAATTAGTGCATCAGGGAAAGTGCACTCAGAAGCACCTCCACACAGACCATCTGCTGCAGGAACCTCCCCTTCCAAAGTGATTTCCCTCCCGAAGCAAGAAGGAAGGCATTACCTGACATTCACTGACGGCTTCCAGCTGAACTCATGAACACACCTGAGAGCAATTCTGTTTTCTACACCACAAGCAAAAGGGAATCAATGTCCTGGGAGGTGGAACTGCAGGCTCTTGCAGGTGGGGCTACAGTCAAATGCCACAGTATGAAAAAGGCCATGGTTTGTAAATTCAACAGATGTCCATGGGAAGCAGTTCAGTTAGTTGGCATTTTTGACTGGTTTTATCTTCTTAAAATAAATAATGCTGTAAAATCAACCAATCATTCATTTGAATAAATAAAAGTTTTCTAATGCATATAAAATTATGACACCACAGTTAATTTAATTTGTATTAATAACCGTAGTGATTTTAAGTAGTTTGTTGCTGCAACATCTTTGAAACTAATCAAAAGTACCAGAACACTTCCTTTTTTTTTTTTTTTTGTGGTTTAGTACGTACTGTGAAAGATTGTATTAATGGTATGACTTCCAAGATTGTATAGAGTATAATAATATTTAGCTAACATTGCATTAATTAACAGTGAACAAAAAATTGACAAATTCTGGACATTCAATGCGAACGACAGTTAGGGATCTGCCAAAAATTACAAGCAGAGGCAGCAGAAAATGCTGAGGATTTTTTTGTTTTTCTCTTAAATCCACGGTGTGGGAGGAGAAAAGCATAGAGGGACTTTCCAAACTGCGGAATTTCTATGGGGGAGTTTGTTTTGATTACACATTCTATTTAATCTCAAATTTTTACAGGAGATACTTCTGAAAGACATTCAGAAACATGTATTTTAATGAGTTATAATCTGTGCTAATGAACATGGTTTTATGCAAAAAAATGTTAAAATCCAAATCCCTCAAGCTGTGCAATGAGAATCCAGTATTTTACAGCTCAGGAGAAGGCAAATGGCATTTTTATTACAACTTAAAATATAATCATAAATACCTGAAATGTCCCAAGACTTGAAAAGCACTGTGGCAAATTTCTTTACCTGCATCTAAATAATCAGGATTATTTCATTAATTATATAATTCAAGCATCTGATTGCAACACACTTGCTGAAAACTAGTAAATTAACTATGATCAGTTTTACTTTTAAATATGCTGATAAGGAAATTATTAAAATTCATCTTTGAAGGTAATTTACTGAAAAGACCAAATAACTGTGAAGTGAATCATATCACAAAGAATAAATGTCCATGGGATCAAAATAATACGAAACTTACTGGTAGTAGCAGTATAACATTAAAAGATAGGACTTCCATATCATAATAAAATGGTCACAGATAAAAGATTCAGTTCTGAAACAGCATCACCTGCCTCTTTGTGTGTACATTATTACAAATAGTGTAATTTTCAAGCTGTTGTCCCATTGATTATGCTTACATTTAAAATAATTTTTATATGTGTGAAATGTCTTCATGTTTTTTAAATCATTGCAAATTTGCTTTATGCTGAAACTTGGCTTCTGCTCAGAATGCAGGGAGACCTGACCAGTTGACAAGTCCATGGTCTGATGATCAATTTGTGCTCTTTGAGGTGGTCCATTGCAAACAGAAATGAACTTTTGAGCTTTCTCTGCAAATCACTTTTTATGGGCTATTTGAATTACTAATAAACCAGGATATAAACGGACAAAAAAAGTCTGCTGCTACAGAAGAAAAGCTTCTGATACATTTCTCTGGTATAGTAGGATTCTTCCAACCTTGTTTTAGGCATCTGCAATATAGTTGCCTAGGCCCAAACTTTAAATCCAGATGTCTTGCAAGTCAGCTGAGAGAAACCCATGTTTGTAAGGCATTATTTATCTGACTTATTTTAGCTCTGTGTGTTCAGATGATTTAAATTATATATTCCAAGAGGTTCTCCTCCATTTATTTTAATTCCATTATATTGTTCTGTGATTTTTCTAACAAGGTTGTAACAAAGCAACAAATATAATATTTCCCATTTGGTATCAAATCAAAATATTTTAATATTATTTTTCTTTGCTGCTTCAGATTGCGCGCATATGATCTAACAAATTAGGTTTTCATGGCTAAGAAAACCGGCCCTTGTTTAATCATATGCTCAAGAATCTGGTTTAGTTTTCTGTCTGGCTCTCCAGGAGTACTGTGGTTTGGTGTGATAAAGATAAGTACGGAAAGAATATCTTAAATACTTATTTTGATGGAACAACAACATTCGACCTACATGCCATGAAATCAAGTTCTATTTTATTCGGAGCTGGAATACATTTGAATACTCAGCTTCATCTCACTTGGTCTAGTTTTCTGCACACTAGAAACACATATATTTAAATTTCTTTTTTTTTTGTTTTAAGAAAATGAGAAACAACAATGCAACACAAAATAAAATTAAGGCCCCTAAATAAGACATTATCAACTAAAGCTATATTATTAATGGAAAAGAGGACACATAAGGCAGGAATAAACCATGAAAGAATCCCCATAACTAACTGATTGTTTTAAGCTCTTAAGTATAACCTTCTCATACTTTATGGCATGTATGTATGTTCCCCAAATCTGTTCTCTCCAAACTGTTAAATAAACTCATATGAAATGAACAACCTTAAGCAACTGCAGATGTCAGCTTGCTTTGTTTTTCAGACTGAGTTGTGACAGCAATGTCTATTTTCTTAGTGATTTTGATCTTCATATGTTGAAGTTAGCAATTGTTGGGATACAGATATTTAACTGTAAATTATCATATTTCCGTTTAAGTCAGTAGGGCTAGGACAACTTAATTTATTTGAGGATTCCCAAAAGTCCACAAGGAGCTATTACAGAAATCTGGGGACTGAATTAAGTCCCTGAAGTGTGTAATGAATAGATATAATCAACTCAAAATATAAATCTCCGGGTAAATTAGTTATAAACAGTTTCATATTGAAAAAAAGATAAATTAATAGTCAAACACTGCAGGAACAAAATGAACACAACGAACTCTAATATACAGTAGAATAAAATGTAGAATTACTCACTGGTTTCCTATCAAATATCCAATTGGTTATGGCACCAGAGGGGACAGAATTTTTTCCTTTGGTTTTCAGTATCAAATATTAGCTACTTTACTCTAAACTTTCCTATTTTGCTTTGCAAAAGTGTAAAACTCCTACTGTCAAAATTAGCATAAAAGTCACAGCAATGAAGCAGTTAAAACACTGCCGGGAATATACCAGTCGGAGCATTTAGAAAAAGCATTAAAATTTTATTTTTTTATATTCTCTTCAGGATATATTTTACAAGAAACTTTGTGTGCTGATAAAACCACTCCATCCAAGGGATAAATTGAAGCCATATTTCTCTCAGAATGTAGTTTTGATCTCTGGAAATGGAGTTTTATAAATAAAGAATAATTGAGAACTTGTCATTCTTCAACAATAGAAGTGAAACACTTGAGTTTTCCCTGAAAGTGAAAACAAATATTAAAGTTGTCTGAGCCTAGCACAGCATCTTTGAGTATGTACTCATAAAAACCTCAAAACAAGGCACTTCCTATTTTGTAATAATGCCACCTGAAAAAGCTGTTGCTAGTTCAGCACTGAGACCAGAAGTATTACTGCCCGCTTCTAAGTCATGTTCCAGAAGCCCGGAGATTTTATTTATCCATTGATGAAAACTGATTATGCTCTGGATTAAAAAATGTGAGAAGTGAAACTGGTTATCCTGCAACACAGGTCACCTACCACGTTCCCTCATGAGCAATGGCAATTACTTGTGATTCTGCTGAAAAATCTTACCCTACTGTAGAGAAAGAAGGTGAATGAGAGCTAAGTAGGGGGGTGATGCTGACACAAACAAAGCTCCAGAAGTCATGGTTGCACACCTTTGTTCTCAGACATTAAGTTCCCTGGTCAAGTGACTTGAATATTTAGGTAGCTTTTTTGTGCTTTTCTCTTTTTTAAGTACAATTCAGATTTTCTGGAATTCTATCAACAGACAGGATAGAGATATTTAAATGACTTCCAGAACTAATATTCCTTTATGAAGCTGGGTACTTCATCCCAAATCCAACGAATTACAAATCAAAAGGTACGCCTCAGCTTAAGCAGATATGTCAGCTTTGAGCCTTCAGGATTCATATGTGCATGCTTAAAATTCCACTAACAGTTAAAATCAGTAGTATGATCCAAAGTTTAAATTTTAGGTGTGAGTTCTTCCCTTTCACTAAGGATTTTTTTTTCATGTGCACATCAATACTTGTACCACTGAAAAGAAAGCTAGATGATCCAAGTGAAAAAAACCCCGCTTTGTTTTCACAAAGCTCTCTTTTCTATTTAAATATGTGGTCCTCAGAAGAGAAGTAGAGCAACACTAAAAAATCCAAACCTAGGAGGCAAGTATTTTCCATTTATTCTTTCAAAGTGCCAGGAAAATGAAAATCCTTGTCTTAATGTATTAGGTTTGTGCGGCAAGGTTTCTGCAGTGAGGGGCTGGAGGAGTGACTTCTGTGAGAAGCTGCCAGAAGCTTCCCCCATGTCTGGCAGAGCCAATGCCAGCCAGATCCATGACAGAGGAGCCCATCAGTGGTGGTGTCTCTGGGATAACACATTAAAGAAGGGGAAAGAAGTTACTACAGAGAAACAACTGGAGACAGAGGAGGCAAAAGTGAGAATACATGAGTGAAAGAGCCCTGCAGACACCAAGGTGAAGGAGGCAGAGGAGGTGCTCCAGATGTTAGAACAGAAATTCCTATGTAGCCTGTGGTGCAGACAGCCCATGGTGAGACAGCTGTGCCACTGCAGCCCACACTGGAGCAGAGATCCACCTGCAGCCCATGGAGAACCCCATGCCTTAACCATGTCAGGTTAATGGCTGGACTCAAAAACCTTCTTGTCTTTTCCAACCTAAACAATTATATGATTCTATGGTACAGACTCAGTTGCATAGTAGGTGTGATTTAGAAATCATAGCAATCAGGAGCACTCGAGTAATAGTAATACATTTATCAGATTAAACACTATGTATAAAACTAAACATTCCAAACAACACTGTGCTATGTGACTTGAGATATCTGCAGATGTAGTCGGGAGGCTATCCTTTCATTTCAACAAGAAAAACTTCCAAGTTCCAGTCAGCAAGAAAAAGACAGGGAATTTGCCTTTCCCACCTTACGTTGCAGTACTCCACTTGTTAAGACAAATGGGCTAGGCAAAGTACCTAGCTGGATTAACTAAATCCTGGTAAATGAGAAACTAGAGAAAGTACAAATTTTTTTTTGCGAAATAATAGACCACATACACGCATTGGCATTTAGGTACCCAAAAGATGTCAACCTTCTTTCCCTTGGATGCTAAAAAATGCATGGAGAAGAGGAATTTGTGTGGTGACATTTAATGGATTTCTCAGCCATAAAACCTGAGTCTAGCCACATTACAAACTAAGACATTAATCCACAGTTGTCAGTCACAAATCCAGTGTAATTGTTCAGACAGTATAAAGGGGATTTATATGTCAGTAACCCTGAGGTCTCTATTGCGCTCTATAGTGACAGTTCATTAAAGAATCATTTTGTATACCTACCTATCTGTCATTTGTTTTAGGTTATTACAATAAGATATTAACCCAAATGAAATAAGACTCATGTAAGAAGATTTTTCTTTTTTGTAGAGTTAATCTACCCAAAGAGTGTCACCTTCAGAAAGACATTACTCTGGGATGTTAAGAGAAGGAATACAAAAACATTTGCATGGATGCATCTTGCAAAAGAGACCTAATGCATTCCCACGTTTGCAGCCATAAGGTCACTTCTGGATTTGGTAAAAATTTGTGTGAAATTTAGCATGATGATAATTCTGTAGGAATCTGACACCTGTTTCAGTATTCTGGAAAGAGTCACTACTCAAACTGCCTTAAAATGGCCAAGTATTACTGTCTATTTAACACTACATCCCCAGCAATGTCGTTGATTCCTCAGTGTTCTAGCATCAAAGAAAACAATGAAGTTTGTATTTTCTTTATGACATGTAAGGTCATGAAAACTCAGTAATAAGATTCTGAGGAGAAATTCTTTCCCAACATCATATTTTAGTGTTTTTGATAGTGTCTCTTTGTACAAAACAATGTTCTTTTTTTATTATTACAGGAAATCAAAAGCTGTAACTAAGCTGTGGTCCAATAACAACACCTACTATTTTCAGAAATGTATGCTACAGTACAAGTAATAAACACAAAGAACTGAGAAACTTTAGGTGTTCTGAGCTTTGAAAGGATTCAGTGAGTTATTCTCTGGCAATGGTACAGGATACTTGTTTTTTCTTGGAGTCTTTGAAGTATTCAGACTCTAAGCAGGTTAATGTTAAGTCAGAATACAACCTGAATCCTCTCTAAAACACTTTTATGTTTTGCCCATATTCTACCAGCCAGAATAACATCAGTTTAAAACAATCTTTAGTCACAGTTAGCAAAGAAAAGCAAATCTATTTCACTTACCAAAGACAGTGTGGTTTTTCTTAGATTTATTTTTTGCTTTTCCTAATGTTTTAATAAATCCAGTTGAATATTTTTTTATATATATTCCTAAAAATACATGCACAAAAATCACTTGAACACCTCCTTCTTTGCCAGTAGAGAGTCAAGTTTTTAGGGGGAGATTTTAAATCTGCTTTGAGGTTTTAGGTTGTCAGCAGTAATTTCAGACGTACGTGATCTTCAGAGCATATTGAAGTTGTTTCGTCAGCAATCCACTCTCACTGAAATTTTTAGGTGAGAAGAAAAGGGGAAAATAAAAAGTAAGTGACAGACACTGTAAATCAGATAGATCTAATTTGAAGTACAAGTCTGGGGCAAGAAGCTGAGAAGCAGGAAAACATGACATGTTTCATTGGTGGAATCAATTTACGTGATCTCAAGTTTCAGCAGAGTGAAAAAGGGCCAAGCAAGGAAGACGGTCAGAAAGCCAGCTGAAAAGAAATCATACTCAGTGCTCAAAGAGGTAAGGGGTTAAGAAGAAGTTTTCACAGGAGTATAGCAGCAACTCCCTGGTAAAGAAGTTCAAAGAGGTCTTCCAGCCTTCCTGCTGACCTTTCTCCCATGATGGCTCATTGTGTGGGCTGCAGTGGAAAAATAAAATGTTCCGTAAGTATGGGTGTTATCACATATTCTCCCTGGCAAGAGGAACAAGCATAAAGCTTGACTTAAATTACCACTGTCATCTTAAACTGGTTTCTGGCTAAATGATGCATTGCACCTAACTTTGCTGAGAAGTATTGCAGAAGGTAAGAAATGACTGGAAAAAAGAACTGGGGAGAGCAAAAGGAGGAAAAGAGTGAAAACAGGTGTAGAAAGGAGACAAATATAGTTCTGCTGCCTAGAGAGATGAAACTAGAAAAAGACATTAGAAAAGACTTTCCTATAATGTGCAGTGTACATCTCCATATCACAGAGAAAGTTTTTTCCTTACGTGTTTAGGACACCACAACTTTCTAGTGAAAAGTGCTCCAAAAATCATAAATTCTTATATGGTTTCCTGCCTCACAAAAGCTTCCATTGAGCAATAATCATAAAGCTGGTGTAAAACCAGAAATTATACCTTCGTCCACAGAAGGAACATAGATAGAAAGAGAAGCCTAAAAGAAGTTTCACTGGAGGCAGTATCTGGAGAGAAAAATAATGTGAAAGAAAGGTATGGCAGAAAATAAATAACAGTCACTGTCATGGTGAAAAAGAAAGAGCTAAACACAAGTCCATGTTTTTCAATACGGACAATGATGATGGCAATAAAAATTTGGCTGAGCCCATGACACTTTGGCATGTCCCTATCACATACCACAAATCTTTTTATTCTTTTCCTTTAATTTTTCAGCAGAACTTTTAGTATATGTCTTTGGAGGCAAACACATAAGATTATTAGTAATAGGCAGGATTTTCTTCATAAGGAAATTCATTATATATAACTTATTTAATATTTTCTGATTCCTCATTTTCCTCCATTATATTTACCTAGTCCCTCTTTGCACCACTCAGTGTCTTTGTGCTCCCTCATTACTATTAAAACCATTGTTTAAGTACCTTCATACATAAATTCTTTCTGCCCTTCATCCTTCAGGTGCACTCATCAAATGACTCCTAAAAAATGGATATTTTCTCACGCTATACTATGTAAGTTCAATGTGATGTCATCAGCTGGGAAAAAGAGATGGTTTCTACCTGTTCTGAAAAGCACATATTCTGAGTATGCCAGGATAAATGTAGCACATTATCATTCAATAAACAGAGAAGGGAAATCTTAAATTTTCATTAAATCTTAAATTTTCATTTTCTTAAATTTTCATTATGCTGGGCTATCTTAAAAACATTGCCATGTTTTTAAGATAATCCAGCATAATCCAAAGAAGTGCAAATTCACATCTAAGATCAACAGTCTTCTACCACATGAGGTTTTCTCTGTGTCTGTCTCACAATCTGTGGCCCTAGCACTCAATTTTCCCAGCTTTGGGTAGGAAGAAAGACACCCAGTTTGGGGTTATGCATTTTCAGGCTTGTATCCTATACATACAGGGCCCAAACAAAAAAAAGCATCTTCTTACTCAAAAGTCTCTCTGTTGCTCTTCTATTTTCAACCTCAGGCAGCTGACAAACTGTCATTACCTAGCACAATTCACTCTAAAATAAGAGTGATGGATGCTGCAAGTAATACAGCTATGACAGAACGTAGCTCATTGTGCAGCCAAACCTGGCTGAAAAACTATGTAAGAGTTCTGGCAGCAAGTCTGAACTGAGCTTCAAGCCATCCCAGCAAGGTCTGGGGACTGTGACATGGCTTCACTTTATCTATCACAACCCCAGGCCTGTACAATAGTTCCCAACCCTGTTCGAAATCTCAGCTGTCCTATGTGCTGTAAGCTGCTGCTGCCTCACTGAATTCCTGCCTCACCTGAGTGCTTCTCATGCTCCAGCCAGGCACATGACATTTAGAGATTGTGGGAATTCATGTCTCAGAGTGGAAAATTTAAGTGGCTCTCAAGTACGCTCAGATATCGAAAGCAGACATTAGAGCACATGAGCAGAACAATGAGTAAAATTGCAGTGGGCCATGGAAACTTACAATCACATTTAATGCCTGGGGTGTTTTATGTTGTGACAGCATATAAGCTATGTTGGCATCCTTTTTTTCTTTCCCTAAGCTAGATGTTAGAAAGAGACAAAGCACAAAGAAACAAAGACTAGTGCAGAGACAAAAAAAGGGTTCTGTAGATCTGAAATACAGCCAGTTTTCAGTCCAATCTCTGTTTTCATGTGCTTTCATCAGCTTTCCTTGCTTTTACAGTGTCCTTCTGAAAGCATAATTTCCTAAAGAATTTGTTCCTCTTTAAAGGTCAGACAGCTGGGTTGCTATCATACAAAGAACATTTGCGGAATAAGCTCTCACATGAATACACTCAAATGCCTTGTACAAGTGTAGTTGGTTCTTTCTCGCAAGAGAGGTCAAAGTAAAGCAAGATTTCATGAAAAGATAGAAACATTTTATGGAAATACCATTTATATTAGATTCTCTAATTTATGTAATACTCCCACCTGTAATACTGCTTCCCAACTGGAGCACTGCATCCAGCTATGGGGTCCCCCACCACAGGAAGGACATGGACCTGTTGGGGGGAGTCCCCCAGGGGAAGGCCACCAAGATGATTAGAGAGATGGAGCACCTCTCCCACGAGAAAACACTTTGGGAACTGGGATTGCTCAGCCCAGAGAAGAGAAGGTTCTGTGGAGACCTTGTAGAAGCCTTCCCATACCTAAAGGCAGCCTAAAAAGAGGCTGGAGAGGGACTTTTTACAAAATCATGTAAGGACAAGAAATAAGGGCTATAAACTGAAAGAGAGTACGCAGGCAGAAATTCTTTACTGTGAGGGGGGTGAGGCACTGGAACAGGTTGTGAGAGAAGTTGTGGATGCCCCATCTCTGGCAGTGTTCCTGGCCGGGTTGGATGCAGCTTTGAGCAACCTGGTCTAGTGGAAGGTGTCCCTGCCCATGGCAAGGGGCTTGGAACTAGATGATCTTTACGGTCCCATCCAACCCATGCCATTCTGTGATTCTATGACAATGATATATAAACATTGCCATTAAAAGTAGAAACCAGAAACAAGATACAGTTTTTGAATGATCACCACCGAAGCTGATAGCAAACTTAGCAAAAATTTGGAAGAGAGACAGGGGACTACATATCCCACTACTGATTTCACACAAGAGTAGCTGTGATGAGTATTAGTGGGGACAGAGCTAGCAACAAACTGATCTGCAGGAGGAGGAAGAGTAATTATTAAGAAGTAGAGAGACCAAGCTATAAAATAGAAATGAGCTGGCCAGGAGTGGACTGGAAGCCTCGAGATAAAGCTGACTAAAGAGAGAGGAAGATGATACATGTCAGTGGGGTGTAAAAGTTCATGCCTGAACATGTGAGCTGTTCATGCACACTTCTATTTAGTAGCTTTCTGTCTTAATCAAATAAGTTTCTAAAATTGGATAAATTTTTTTAGAAATACATCTGTTCACTTAAAAACAGAAGTAGCAGCAAGAATAATAAAACTTCCAGTGTCTCTTGGAAACACATATCTAGGAATTTCTCTCGCACCCATCCAACAAACTAGTCTAGAAAAACAAAAATGTTTATCACAGAGTGGTTGTTATTAGCTTTGAAACAATGAAAAGTAAAGCTGATAGCAAACCAACATGCATTCTTAGGAGAATTCATAATAAAAAGGAAAAAGACATGAAAAAAGCATGAAAAAGTGTGGATTTATTTCCTGCTTCAGGGAAACTTTTTCCTACTAAACAATAAAAACCTCATTCAAAGAGAAAATACTGCTTCAAATATGCTTTATTTGAGCATGCTCTCATTTCACAGTAAATGAATAATGTGAAATATGAATAGGAGTATTCCTATTGGTCATTAAAGCTGATTATTTTTACCTTTTGCAGACATTGAGACCATTAGTCTGCACAACAGCATCTCCTCTCAAAACTTGGGGGGTGGGGGTGGAATCCCATACCTGTAGTGCTGAGTTCCGGGTAAATTAAACCCTTTCTAGCACTATCAAAAAAATATTTTATGTTTTGTATATTTCCAGTCCTGCTGAAAAACTGTAGTTCCTGACTTAAAGCCAAATCAGAACTATTTTTTTTTTTAACAGCTGAGTACCCTTGTGACTAACCACTCAGGAGTGCTATTACTGTGTTCAGTGCCAAACTCCTACAACATGCAGATAGAAGTGTTTTTTATTTCCTTCAGTTTCTGCTAAACTGACATGTATTCCACTCTCCTGATTGAGGCCTTTTCAAGCGGTAATTTCTTTAACAGCAAAGAAAAATCAATTCAAATTAAGACACCAGTGTGAGATCAAATTTTCTCATCATATATTGCAAGCAATAAATCATAAAAAAGTTAATAACTCTAATTGGCATGATATTTGGTGATCACCACAGTGGCATTATATTTAAAAATGTGATAGCATAATCTGTACTCATAGCGCAGGCTTTCATATTCTGTTTTTTACTGCTTAGCCTAACCTTGAAACACCTGAGATGTCTCCAGCACCTGCCTGACTGCCTACCTGTCTTCCTGGGCTTTGGGCAGACCTCAGTGTTGGGGCAGGCTTAATCCACTGCTCCAGAAAATCCTCAAATCTCCCCTACACCCAGATCACAGGTAGCACAGATACAGGATGTGAAGTCTGTCACATAATTTAAACGTCTTGTTTTATTGCTACTTCATGACCACTTCAACTATGCTACAACAGAAACAGTGAGGAAAGAAATGGATAGCAATCAGCAGCATGAAATTATTTGCAGTGCTGAATATAAGTTTTGAATGAATCATCACAGAAACTAAATTTAAAGGGCATGAATTCCGCAGATTTTAAATAACCATTCAGTGAAATCCAAATAAATGTGGGATTCACTGGAACATAGGCCAGGAAAGGTCTCCAAGTGCAGCTATCAAGCATAAACATGAACTTCTTCCTAACCAGCACACACAGAGGTCATAGTGAAAGGTTAGCAAGGATGGGCTGCTTATCTTTTTGAGAAAAAGATCCTGTGTCTTTTTGAAGTGGGAGAATTTGCATCAGCCAAATGAAAAAGAAAAGCTGTACAGGACATAG
>VZRS01008420.1:0-32003 GCA_013398055.1 Ifrita kowaldi
TTATTATTATTATTATCTTTTCTCTCTCCCCCTTCCATGTTCCTCCCTGCACTGGCAGTGGGGTCTGTCCAGGTGTTGGTTTGAGAAGCAAAAATCATCCTTTATTCTTTATTTTGTCTTCCAAACCGATGGAGCCTGAGCTAAGGAGAGGCACAGCAAATGGATAAGGGCGGTCACGTGCAGAGGAGGGGGAAAAAAGGATATTAATATTAAAAGGAAAAGTGTAGGGAACTTTCTGACGGAAAAGTGATCAGGTCATACCCAGGAAAAATGAGGAATTCTGTGTCCTGCCAGCCCTGGGGCTGAGGACAGTCAGCAAAGCAAAAATGTAATTCCTTGTGTGTGAAGTGAGTTCAGGGCTGATTTATTTCTTTTTTTATTTAAATAATCTGCTTTCAGGGGATCTTTCTCTCTGGAGTGTTGTGGTGGCGTTGCTGTTGAATATAAATCTCAAAGCTCAGCTCACTCTCAAAGAGATAAATGTAAAGAACAGGCTGGACTAAAAGGAGAATAACGTTAAAATTCCTGTTTAAGAGCTGATTTTTTTCTGAGCTCGCCTCAGTCCTAAAGGAGATTGCGTGGCTAGCTCCTTTGCTCTTCATTTTATGCAGCTCTGCTCCCAAATCCACCGAGCCCCAGTGTCCACCTGTGCCTGCAGGCTCATCCCAAAACCTCCCTCCAGAGTCAGGCTCTGCCAGAGCTCAGCGGGAACATTCGACTTTGTGCCTATTTCCACCTTGCAAAGCTTTAGAAAAGTCAAAACAAAATTCAGGAAGGGGGCAGAACCTGCACAAACAGAGCACCGGCGTCCTTTTAGTGCTCGTTGAAAATCTTACACACAACCACAAGGTCCCCTTGAGCAGTGGAGCAGCAAAATGGGACAAGGCAGTGTCCCCAAGGGCAGGAGGAGAACAGTGAAGGTGCTGGGCTGCTGAGCACAGCCCGGAGCCTCCGGAGCTGCTCCGGCTGCTCGGCCACGTTCGCTCCCCCAGTTGTCCAAGCCTGGAACCCTCCAAGGGAGCTCACTGCAAGGGAATTTACTCCAAGGTAAGCTGCTCCAAGTGTTCAGAATTCATTTCTCTGATTTATGCCTTCGGATAGGAATTTGTCTCCGAACTGGGTAAAAGCTGTAAAAACAAACCAAAAGGAAACCCCGAAAAGCCAACTTTAGCACAGTGTTATTGTAGGATGTGTGTGATGTAGGCAAATCCACGTGGAATATGCAGACAAAAAATGCTTTTCTATTTGCTAGCATGAAATTAGCAGCTTGGTTTAATGGAATAAAAAGCACAGGTGATTCTCATAGCCTGGGAATCGAGCTTGACACTCAGCACTGAGAATTTCCCAGATGAAGTCAATTTCTCCCATAAAGAAACAGAAGTGGAGGGTGCCAGAGGATTCTGTTTTGTCAGGGACACCCTTTGTTTGCATCTCTCAGCCTTTGGGGAAGGATGGGGGATGCTGGGCAGGGTTTAACCATCCCCGGGTCGCTCTCTGATCAGTTTTATCAGCAGTGGCCGTGGCTCTCGCTGGCGTGTGGGGACATCTGCTGCCAGCCCTGAAAGCTGACTTGGAGCTGCTGCTGGGAAGCGCTGGCAATAACATTCTTGTGCAGAATGGTGCTGTGGGATGAATCTTTCTTGCCCCACAAGTCAAGCCCCTCACAGCCTTTCCCAGGGATTCTCCATTTTCATGCTTAGATCTGTAGAAAGGGGAAAACCCAAGGATTTGTCTGGTGCCTTCCACTCTTTATTCCAACTTTGTGCTTGATGGAAATGATTCAGTCTGTCTAGACTGAATTCTTGAGTGTCCAGGTCCCAGCTTCATCTCCAAGGCTGGATTTGTCTCAGTTTTTATGGAAAGCAGGATTTTCCTCCCTGCTCACAGCAGCGAGTCTCGGATGTCTGGGGCTGCGAAGAGCTTGGATGGAGTGGAATTGCCATCCTTGGACGAGCTGCAATAACGATCTCCTGGCATTCCCTGTGCAAGGCTGGTTTGTCCCTGGGGAAGGGCCCTCTCTGCCCCCTCCTCACTGCGGACCCCACAACCTTTGTGTCGTAGAAGGAAGACGTGGACGAGAACGGCGACGCCAACATGGAAGGGGCTCTGATAGCCCGGGACAAGGTCGGGGTGCAGGATTTTGTCCTCCTGGATTCCCACACCAGCGAGGCTGCTTTCCTCAACAACCTTCGGAAGCGCTACCAGGAGAACCTCATCTATGTAAGTGCTGCTGCCAGGGGTTTGGGGCTGCTGAAATGTCCCTGAGGTGGCCTGGTCAGGTCCAGGAGGAAGAGCTGAGTATCCTGTGTGTATCTAACAACAAGGTGTTGGTGGTGCCCAGCAGAGTGATCACCCAAGAGGAATTTACCTACTTTAGCTAATTAAAATAATAATTAAATAAGTCTCAGCTTGCTCAGGGTTGCCTTGCAAAGGATGGGCAGTAAATAGGAAGGGAATGGGAAAGGGAACACAGTGACTGAAGGAAGGCAGGATGAGGTTTGTCTGGAAAGGGCTGAGGATTTTATTGTGTGTTGTGTTAACTTTAGTAGGAAAAGGGTCCTGGAAGCACCAAGAGATCCCAAATTCTTGCATTACAATTGTCAGGCTCTGAGCTTGCTCTCATGGTTCAGCTTTACTCATAACCAGGAGGATTTTGGAAGAAGTTTGGTATTGGTTTGGGAGGAGTTTTGGTTGCTTGCTTTGGTTCTTTCGTAACAAGCTCTGTACCATCATTGTCATTTGTTTGTGGATAACAAAGTCCTTGGCTCCTCCTTTGGGATTTTGGGGTGGAGCAGGTGGCCCTTGGCTCCTGCTTCGGGATTTTGGGGTGGAGCAGGTGTCCCTTTGCTCCTCCTTTGGGATTTTAGTGTGGAGCAGGTGGCCCTTGGCTCCTCCTTTGGGATTTTGGGGTGGAGCAGGTGTCCCACCAGGCTGTCTCTCCCTGCAGACCTACATTGGTTCTCTCCTCGTGTCTGTGAACCCCTACCAGGAGCTGGACATTTACACAGTGACTCAGATGCAGCTTTATCGGGGTGTGAACTTCTTCGAGCTGCCCCCACACCTGTGAGTGCTCCCATGGGATCTCCGTGGGTACTGCTGATTTGGGATTTCCCTGTAAGGCTGTTCTGGCACCATGTGGGGTGTCTGCAGTCACTAGGCCTGGTTTTAACTGTCAGGCCTTGAGTCAAGCTCAAGTTTTGAGCCCAGCTTTCCCAGTGGTTGTCCCTGGGGGTTGGAACGAGATGGTCTCTAAGATCCCTTCCGATCCATTTCAGGGTTCTATGACCCTGTCCAACACTTGTAACATTAAACCAGGAGCAAAAACTCCTGGAAACTTTCCTATTCCTCCTCCTGTGCCGTTCCTAATGGACGTTTCCCCTCCAAATTCCTCCTGTGCCCATCCCAGCTACGCCATAGCTGACAACGCCTACAGGGTGATGTGCAATGAGTACAACAATCACTTCATCCTCATCTCTGGGGAGAGTGGGGCTGGCAAGACAGAGGCATCCAAGAAGATCCTGCAGTACTACGCGGTGACCTGTCCCACCACGGAGCAGCTGCAGACTGTCCGGGACCGGCTCCTGCTCTCCAACCCCGTCCTCGAGGTGAGAAACTAAAGGGAAGGCCCAAAATGCAAGAGATGGGAGTTGGTGGCCTCACTGCTCGAGAATTCCCTGCAAATCTGCAGCCCTGAGCAGGAATGGCCGGTATTGGCACAGCCTCTGAAAGAATATTTGGGTTTTAATGTCATTTAATGGTTGAAAATTGAAATTTGGCAGTTCGATTTGAGGATGGCTGAAAGAAAATACAAGAAAATACAAGAACTTCCCACCTTGCAGCAGTTCCTTGGGACTTCAGTCATAGGTTAGATAAGAAAAAGCAGTAATTGGTTTAGCTGAATTCCACTTTAAAGCTGTGGAAATGTGTTGGTTTGTATTTCTTTCATCCCAGTAAATTCAGTGGGATTCGGCTGAAGCAGCAGATCTTGGTTACTGGAACTGGGTGTGAGGCTCTCAGTGAGGTGAGAACTGGTTTTTCCCCTCTCTGTTTATCCCCAGGCTTTTGGGAACGCAAAAACCCTGCGCAACGACAACTCCAGCAGGTTTGGGAAGTACATGGATATCCAGTTTGATTTTAAGGTGAGAACAAACTCAGTGGAGCGCTGGGAAAAGGAGCTGTGTCTGAGAAACCTCCTGGACACCGAGCGGGCAGCCCAGGATTTATTGATTCTTACACTGCACATTTCTGACCCTGTTTTTACAGACCTTGCATTTCGCAGGTGAGCTCACTGCTTATCCATCCTGGAAGCTTCCAGCACTGCTGGCAATCCTGGCAGTGCTCCATGGAAAGCTGATGGAGAGTTTTAAAGCTCAAGTTACTTTTACAGGACAGCAAATCCTTGTACTGTTGCTGGACACTCTTAAACAAAAGGTGGCAGATGAATGACAGCAGAATTGGGGTTTTCCTGAGCCCGCTCCTCGTTCCTGGGAGTAAAGAAACAGCAACCACAGGGACTGGTGGTGGTTTTGGTGTTGATCTGCCTGCTTTGCTCTGCCAGGGAGCTCCAGTGGGAGGGCACATCCTCAGCTACCTGATCGAGAAATCCCGAGTTGTCCACCAAAACCACGGAGAGAGGAATTTCCATATTTTCTACCAGCTGCTGGAGGGTGGGGACAAGGATCTGCTCTGCTGGCTCGGGCTGGAGCGCAACCCCCAGAAGTACACGTACCTCATCCAGGTCAGTGGGAGCTGGAACGGCTCCGTGGCTCCCATCAGGAATTTGGGATGGAAAATGCAGCTGGGACAGAAGATAGTCTTACCCTAAAAATAAAGGCTGGCTGGAAGATCAAGCTCTGCACAACTTCAGCCAATTTATGGTGACGCTCTCCACGCTCAGGGCTTTGATTTGTTTGAGGTTTCCAGTATAAACTGAAAGATTTGATCGAAGGAGCCACATTCAGGATTAATAACAGTGAAAAAACTCCCTGAGGGAACTGGAAACGAATGCAGTGTGCCCAGAAGTATCTGTGTCTGCTGATAATAAAGTTCTTTACCAATTAATTGTATTAATTCATCTTTCTTTTACTGCCTAGGGTCGATGTGCCAAAGTGTTTTCTATCAATGACAAGAACGACTGGAAAATAGTCCGGAAAGCTTTCTCCATCATCGACTTCACTGAAAAAGATATCGAGGTACTGCTTGTTAAAAGGGACAGAACAAATTTCAGAGAGGAGGAAACTGCTCTTTTCCTGAGGTGATGGAAGCAGCCATGCCTGGGAGAGGGGTTAAGGGTGGAATAGGACACACTTTGGGTGGTCAGGACCTAAAGGGGCCGACAAGAAACGTGGAGAGGGACTTGGACAAGTGGCAGGACAAAGGGGAATGGCTTCCCACTGCCAGAGGGTAGGTTTGGATTAGATATTGGGAAGAAATTGGGTCCCTGGCACAGGGTGCCCAGAGAAGCTGTGGCTGCCCCATCCCTGGAAGTGTCCAGGGCCAGGTTGGACGGGGCTTGGAGCAGCCTGGGATAGTGGAAGGTGTCCCTGCCCATGGCAGGAGGTGGAACTGGATGGGCTTTAAGTTCCTTTCCACTCCAAACCATTCTGGGCTTCCATGCTGCTGTGGGATTGATGGAGTGGGTGCTGAAGAGCACGATGCCGGTGGTGGTACCGAGTTCTCTGATTCACCTCCTTCAGCCCGGCCAAAATTCTGTTAACTGACGATAGGAAAGATCAGCACCACCCCACAGGGCTGTGGCAACCCCGTGTTCTAATGGAATATCTCCCATTATCAGCATCTCTTTGGAATCGTTGCCAGTGTCCTGCACCTCGGGAACATCCAGTTTGAAGAGGACAGCAATGGCCACGCCATCATCCGCGACGGGACGCAGATCAAGTGGATTTCCAAGGTGCCTCTGCTCACAATTCCCAGGGCTAGGAGGAAAACCTTAACCTCGCTGGGATTTTCTTATAGGGACAAAATAGTTACTCCCAAAAGCACCAGGATAACTCTAAAAATACCCAGCTCTTGTTGTAAACCTTCTTGTGTTTTCTCCCTGAAATTTCCTTGCTTCCTGTGGCTCCCAGATGAGGGTGACTGGGAAGGGGGCTGGGGGTTGTGCCCCGCTGATCCCACGGTGCTGCTTATTTAAACAGGGGCCTGTGGCTGTGCTCTGAGTGCAGATGTTTCTCTCCCTGCAGCTCCTGGGTGCTCACCTGTCCATCCTGCAGGAAGCTCTCACCCACAGGAAGATCGAAGCCAGATCCGAGGAGGTACCGGGAGGGTTCTGTGTAGTCCCAGATTAATCTGGGAAGCCCCAAGGTGGGGGGTGGATGAGGAGCCAGTTCTTAGTCTAAACCAGATCCCTCTGGCTGTCCCTCTCCTCCTCCACATCCCCTTCTTCCAGCCTGAGACATTAAACTGAAATATATTGGAATTTGATTCCTGAACAAGGCAGAAACTGTTAAAAAGCTGGATCAGGGACTTGTATTTGGGCCAAACAATTTCTCCTTGCCCAGTCCACAGTGCTTCCTGGGAAATTGGGCTGCACAAACAGAGAAAACCAGTGGGAAAAACAGCTCTTTGACCACTTTTTATTTTCATTTTAAGAATATAAAACTAAAATGCCATCAGAATATTTCCCCACTATGTCTAAATGAATACCCACCAAAATGTGGTGCCCCAAACCTGCTGGCAGGTGGGGATACACCAGAGTGAAGGGACGCTGATGGAAAACGAAGCTGTGGGTAGAATCAAGGAATTCCAGAGTCTTTTGGGTTGGAAAGGACCTTAAAGATGATCCCATTCCAACCTCCTGCAGGAATAGCTGCAGTCCGGGGGTGGCTGTGCTGTGGTGTAGGACAATGTGGCTGCTTCTCTAAGCCACAGACGTGATCTGGCTGTGCAGAAGTTTGCTCTGATGCCCTGTGGTGTTCATCCTCTCTGGGATATCTTTATTTCCAGGTGCTCAGCCCGCTGAATGTGGATCTGGCGTTCTATGCCCGGGATGCTGTAGCAAAGGCAATTTATGGAAGGACTTTCACTTGGCTCGTGAACAAAATCAATGGCTCTCTTGCCAACAAGGTTGGTTTCTTGTCTGGGCTCCTCTGAGACACCGAATGCTCCTAAAATGCTGAGCAGTTTCTCCAGAGGGGCCTCACAACCCTCATCACCAAATATCTGGGATGTTGGATAATTGGTGCTGGGACATCCCCCGGCCCTGAGCTGAGAAACCCTTCATTACTCTCTGTTAAAGAGTTCTAGCAGTTCATTACCTGCTTTAAAGAGGCTTCTCCACTGCCATTTCTCTCAAAGAGAAAGTTTGAAATTCGGGTGAAAGCAGCCAGCTGCAGGGAAGGAGCAATGGCAGAGCAGGGGTGTCTTTGACAGGATTCGACTCAGAAAACAGTTATTGGCCTGCTGGATATTTATGGCTTTGAAGTGCTGGACACAAACAGGTACAGGCTGTTCCTGGGATTTGGGGTGACCTGGGGGCATGGGAGGTCCTGCATGAATTTTTGAGGGTGCCCTCAGCCCAGCAGGGCAAGGTACAGGGGACTAAAACCTGGGTGCAGGGGTTTGCTGGCCCCCAGGAAAAGCTTTCCCTTGGGCTGCAGATCCAGTTTGGGCTGTGGTGCAACAGTGTGGGAGCAAGGGGTGGGTTTGGTCTGTGTGGGAATGGGGGTTTGATCCGTGTAAAAATGGGGAATTTGGTCCCTGTGGGAATGGGGTTTGGTCTCTGTGGGTGGTTTAGTCTGTGGAGGAAGAAGCAAAGCTGCCCCTGGAACACACCAAACCTGCTGCTGATTTAACCTCCCTGAAGCTTTGAGCAGTTCTGCATTAATTACTGCAACGAGAAGCTGCAGCAGCTGCTGATTGAGATGACCCTGAAAGCAGAGCAGGATGAATATGAACTGGAAGGGATCGAGGTAAATTCCATTTCCCCCTCCCTTTTCCCTTTGAGCTGCCATTACACTGAATGCTTTTGATCATCAATGTGAAAGTCATCCTACTTTTTAGTTTGTTATTGCTCCCTTGGGAAGTGTAGGATTTGCCAGGGGTCTCTTTCTGTAACCCTTTTGAAGTGCAATTTAGCCCAGACTTAATTGACATCATTTAAGGAAGGAGTAGGACCTTCCCCAAAACTCAGCTGCTTGGCAGTGACCCTGTCCCTGGAGAATGAGGGACTCCAGAAGTGTAAAACATGGGGAGATGGAGAGGATTCGTGTAGGGAACAAGAGGATGGTGTGGGCTGCTGCAAGCAGAACTCTGGAGTGGGATCATGGATCACTGTGCTGTCACCTTTTCCCTCAGCTGATCCTAATTCCCAACACTCATTTCAGCAGGATCTGATTTCAGTTCCAGAGAACTTAAAAAATTGCAAACAAAAGGTGTTTATGTAAAACTGTTCTTCCTTTTTCCCTCTTCCAGTGGGAACCAATCCCGTATTTTAACAACAAAATCATCTGTGACTTGGTCGAGCAGAAGCACAAAGGAATAATCTCCATCCTGGTAAGAACAGAGTTTGTGCTCAATTAAAATGCAGGCCTGTGCCTTGCTCTAATGGTCCTTAATCACATTTTGCCCTCTAATTATGGGATGGGTCTGTGTCATCCAGAACATAAACACAGATTCCTGTAACAAACACCCCGAGCACGAGGCAGAGGATCCGGTTTTGGGGGGAGTTAAAGGTGGGGGATGTTCTGCTTCCCCTGCAATGGGGCTTTGGATCTGTGGGACAAAGTTGTACTAAATGTTGTCCAGGAGGGAATATGAGCTCAGAGCAGCTCTGATCCAGTGTCTGCTGTTCCAGGATGAGGAATGTTTACGGCCTGGGGAAGCGACTGATTTGAGCTTCTTGGAAAAGCTGGAAGAGAAAGTAGGAGATCATGCCCACTTCGTGACGTATGCATTTACCCTCTGTATCTTCCCATCCCATAGCCAGGGCTGGGCAGGGCACAGCCTCTGCCTTGTCCCAGAGGGAATCAAACAGCCCATCCAGATGTTGGAACACTCCACTGGTGGATCTGGGGTGCTGGGAGGTGTGGGCGGGGCCGTCTCTTCGCTGGTGTGGTGCTTTAAGCTTTGAGTCTGTCATTCCACACCAAAATTAGGGACTCCTGGGATTTGGACCAGGAGTTTAGCCCAGGAAGGTTAAATTGCTTTGGCCACAAATGGCTTTGGCCCCCATGGACTCCAGGGAGAGCTGAAGATGTTGTGACAAGGAGCCAAATGCCCCTGAGGCTGAGAGGGGATGTGTAAATATTTACACCCATCTTGTTCTGTGTGAGCTTGGAGTACAAAGAGGAGAGGAAATGCTCCTCTCCCCCAGCTGAGTGACATTGTGGTTCATACTCCATTTGGAGGGGTTTTGGATCCCGTTTTGGTGGCAGCTGAGCGCGTTGGCGCCGGGCTGTGCTGGCGCTTCCCTGCAGAAGCTGCTGAAGGGCTGTGACAAGTCATCAATTGAGAGTCACAGTGCTGAGCTGTCACTGTTCCTGCAGCTCTGAACTCCACCACAGCCAAGTGGAAAATTTGGAGCCAACTTGCCTGTCACCACAATGTGCCTTAGTGCTGTTCTGCCTGATTAAAAGCTTTAAATAGAAGTGCTGGAGCTGCTGCCACGGGATCTGCTCTTGGAAGGAGCTTTGATACGCGAACGTGCTGTTGTGACGCTCGGCTCTGCTGTTTGTGCCTGCTTACAAAGCTGAAACTTCAACTGTGAAGTTGCTCTTTTTTTTCTCTTGTTTGGTTTTTTTTTTTCCCCCCAGGAATCCTTGTTTTCCGAAATATTCCTGCTATTCTCAAGCGTTTGGATTCCTCTTTTGTGTTCGGGTTCTTGCTCTAGGGCGAAGTATCTGAAATCCTTTCCCCCTGGGTTTGCTTTGGGGTCGAGGCAGCTGGTGGTTTTTTTCCCCACATAAGCAGTAAAAATGCATTTAAATGGATGTTATGGGAAGAAATCTTAGTATTTCTGGAATGGGTGATCACTGCTAAATGGCACTGAGTGGATCCCAGGTATCCTGAGGGGTTCGTGGGAGCTGCCTCCCATTCTCTGCTGCCAGCAGGGAGAGATGATGGTTTGATCACGGGCCAGAACTCCCCAGCCAGAGCCTCATCAATAGCATCAAACTCCACATTTCCAGCTGTCCCCAAGCTGAGGGAATCTCTTTGCTGCTCTTTCTCCTGGTGTTTTGTTGGATTTTCCCCCGGCAGGCGCAAGCTGGCGGATCAGAAAACGCGGAAATCCATCGACTGGGTGGATTTCCGCCTCCTCCACTACGCGGGAGAGGTCACCTACTGTGTCGTGGGTGAGTGAGAAACGGCCAGGCTGGAGCTCCTGAGCTCCTAAACTGCTGTGGGTGCTGATGGACCTGATGGGAAGAGGAATTACCAAACACCTGCCCTCTGCAGGCACTGACCTGGAAGTCTTAAATGTGGCTGCAGTGAGAATTTCGAGGGTGTGAATGTTCCAATTTTCTTTTTAATTTTCTTTTAATTTAATTCTTTTTCCCCCCCAGGATTTCTGGAGAAGAATAACGATCTACTGTACAGAAACCTGAAGGAGGTAAGCACAAAAAAAGGGATCTTGGGGCAGATTTATTTACTCTCTGCAGCAAACAATAACATCTTTAGCACCGATCTTTAGGCACCTCTGTGCATGTTCTCAGGGCTGTGCTGCTTCCAGGAGGAGTAGAAGGGCTGCTCAATAGGGCAACTTTTATCTCCTCCTGTTTCAGGTGCTGTGCAACTCCAAGAACAGCATCATGAGGGATTGTTTCCTCCTGTCAGAACTGGACAACAGGAGGAGGCCAGAGACGGTGAGCTCTGTCTTTAGTCTTAACTCTGAGTATCAGCTCAGCTCCCCAGGTCTTGGTTTAACCACTGATCCCTTCCTCAGTCCTGATGGCCGTGAACTAAAACACAGCAAGTTCCACCCTAGCCTGAGGAAGAGCTTTCCATGGAGGGTGGCAGAGCCCTGGGACTGCTGCCATGGGGGGGCCTGGAGTCATTCCAAACCCACCTGGCCACGTTCCTGTGTCACCTGCCTTGCGAGGGGGTTGGACTGGCTGATCTCCAGAGGGCCCTTCCCACCCCAGCTGTTGTGGGATCCTGGGATTCCTGCACTTGGTGGATGTTTTTGCTGCCATCCACCCCTGAGATCTCCCTGGCAGCGGGACAGGGGTGCTGCTGAGCCAGCAGCCAGCAGAGGGACATCCCAGAACACATCCCCCAAGGAGCAGGGAGTGCTGAAGGGCTGCCTGGTGTGTCCAGCTGCACGGCCAGGGTTCAAACGCTGCAGCTCAGCACTGTCACAGCTGACCACGCTCCGAAAACTCCAGGCTACCGATGCGCCATCAGCTTTTGCTTCCAGGTTTCAGCTGGATGCAGGGAGGGGATTTCAGTTCCTGCAGGGAAGAGTTCCAAAGCTCAGGAAGTTTTTTTTGATGCTGTCTTAGGTTGCAACTCAGTTCAAAAACAGTCTGACGAGTCTGATCGAGATCCTGATGTCCAAGGAGCCCTCGTACATCCGCTGCATCAAACCCAATGAGAACAAGGAGCCTGGTGAGGCTGGATGAAGACTCTGCTGAGTCCAAGGAATGGGCAGAGGGATTTGTTGGGAGCAGGGTGCAGGGTGTATAAGTGTTTATATTGATATATAAATAGCTTGGTTAAGCTGACAGCAAATTCATCCCCCTGGGTAATTGGGGATTTGATTCCTTCCCGATTTCCCCCAATACACGGACACGTGGGAGAGCCTCCCCAGGCAGAACTGACCGGTGGAGGTGTGCTCTTGCTCCAGGGAAGTTTGATGATTTCCTGATCCGACACCAGGTGAAGTACCTGGGGCTGATGGAGCACCTGCGGGTGAGACGGGCCGGCTTCGCCTACCGCCGCAAGTACGAGCTCTTCCTGCAAAGGTGAGGGAGCTGCTTCCCCTCTGCCCAGCAAATCCTGCCCTCCTGAGGGCTCCAGAGCAAGCAAAACTCCAGTCCCAGCGGTGGGAGCTGTCAGCAGATCCTCTTCTGCTTCAGAAATACCCTTTGCATGCTGTGTCTTGTCTGCATCATTTTGATCTGTGTTGGCACCTTCTGCCTTGAGTGAAGCAGAAGGAATTTGAGGGGGTTCCTCAAACTTCAGGTCGTTTGTGTTGATGTCCTGCTGATCTTTCAGGTACAAATGTCTCTGTCCAGCTACCTGGCCACACTGGCATGGGCCAGCAGCAGAGGGTGTGGAGAGGCTCATCAAGCACATAGGTTACAAGCCTGAGGAATACAAATTAGGAAGGTAAATTCCTTGCTCTGGCTGCTCTGCTGCTCAGTGTTTGCTGTCCTGGATCCTCTGTCCTGTCTGTGGCAGCAGCAAGGAGAGAGATAAAACCCCAAATACACAAATTTCCTCATTATTTTTACCTGTTTCCATGGGAGCTTGAATCCAGCCTCCTTTCTTCCATCTCTGGGTTAGGGCTCCAGCTTCTCCTGCTTCCCTGGGCAGCCCAAGGCAGCTTAGGCTTGGGTGTCCTTGCAGCTGTTGGGGGGCTCTGAGCCTGCTCAGGGCAGCTGGGAGGGTGGCTCACCATGGATAACCTGCTCCTGGTCTCTTTTTCAGAACCAAAATATTCATCCGTTTCCCCAAGACCCTGTTTGCCACGGAAGATGCCTTTGAGTACAGAAAGCACCTGCTGAGTAAGGCTCCAGTTCCCTTGGTCTGGGACAGAGGAGCCTGGGGATCCTTGTTCCTGGCTCTGGGTTGGACGGGGCTTGGAGCATCCTGGGATGGTGGAATGGGATGGCCTTTAAGGTCTCCCCCAACCCTGGTCTGCACAGCTCTGCAGAATCCATGGAAAACTCAGTAAAGTTGTTCCAGGCTGGGGAGAAATCCCCACCTGAGTCCTGGATTTGCAGCCCCTTTAGAGCTCCTCGGTCCTATAACTGCCTGTCCATGCCCAGATGCACCAAGTGCCTTTCCCTTGGGATTGGGATCTCTCCTGTCTCATCCCAGACTGTACCTGCTTGAAAAGCACAACTGAAGGGCACAGCACCTACAGGGGCCACTTCTGGTCCCGTTGGTGTCGTGGCCCCTCAGTTCCCTGTGCCATGGGGCCCAGGAACTCGGCTCCCCAGCGCCCTGACCCTGCAGGTGCCAGTGATGTCTCTGCCTTCTTCCCAGTTTCAAGACTCCAGGCCAAATATAAAGGATTCCTCGGGAAAAGAGCATACCAGAAGAAGAGGAAAGCAGGTACAGGCTCTGGAATGTGGGGTTCTCTTAGGGCTGGGCTTTCCACAGGAGCTGGAGCCTTGGGAGGTCCCGAATCCATGGTGCTGTCGTGTGTCAGCACGTGGGGCTGTTGGGGTCAGAGGAGGTGGCAGCTGCACCCCAGAGCATTCCCAGAGCGTTTCCAGAGCTTCCTTTAGTTCTGTTTGGATCCTCACACCACGAGCTGCTCGTGGCCTCAGCTGTGGGAGCAGCTCTGAGGAGCAGCAGCACCTTCTGTCACCCACGAGGGGACATTCCGGGGTACCTGGGGGTTTGGGGGACATTCTGGGGTACCTGGGGGTTTGGGGGACATTCTGGGGTACCTGGGGGTTGATCATTAGCTGCTGGGGGACAAACCCCTCTTATCACAGCAGGCTGATACAAAGTGCAGGCTCAAAGCAGCTTTCTGGGGAGGCTGAGCAGGGCCAAGGCCTGGCCTTGATGCTGAGCCCCACAGCGCAGGTGGAGCTGGATCCAGCACGGAGAAGGGAACGTTCCAAACGTGCTGATCCCACCAGCTGCTTTTTAGAGCTGCAAAATAACCAGTTTTAAGTTCTGCTGGGTCCATGTGAAGGCCAGGGCCCAGGACTGATTCCCTCTTGCAGCCATCAAGCTGGAGGCCTTTTGGAGAGGAGCCCTGGCACGGAGGGCAGCCAAGAAGAGGACGTGGGCGGTGCAGACCATCAGGAAGTAACTGTTCCAACCATATTTCCCAACCATGGAATCCTGGAATGGTTTGGGTTGGAAGGGACCTTAAAGCCCATCCAGTGCCACCCCTGCCATGGGCAGGGACACCTTCCACTATCCCAGGGTGCTCCAAGCCCCGTCCAACCTGGCCTTGGACACTTCCAGGGATCCAGGGGCAGCCACAGCTTCTCCGAGCACCCTGTGGCAGGGCCTCAGCACCCTCACAGGGAAGAATTTCATCCTAATTTTTCTCATGCCCCTCCAGTCCTTTCATCCTCCCTCTCCACTCCCCTAAACTCAGCTTCTGAAGTAAAGCTGATCCCTTCTGAATTCCAAAGCACGGTGCTTTGGCCAGCAGAACTTGGCAAAAACTGTTAATATTTAGAGTATTCTAAAGGTTGGGATTTCCATGGCTGACCCTCAGTGCACCTGAGCTGACACCAGTGATCCTTAGCCTGTTGTGTGTCATCCGTCCCTCCCCTCAATCCCATGGATTTCTGGAGGTCATGGGATATTTTCTGCAGGTTCATCAACGGCTTCATCAATCGGAAGAAACCCCTTTGCCCCGAGAACAGGGACTTTGTGAGGCTCTCCCAGTACTACTACCTGATGAAGCTCCGAGACCACCTCCCAAAAAATGTCTTGGATGAGACCTGGCTCCAGCCTCCCTCCATCCTGGAAGAGGTGAGAGTTTCTGGAGGATTTGGGAGAAGTGGCTCCTGTTTGGTGGCCATGTGTGTGGGAGGAAATGATCTGCTGCTGGCTCATCCTCTGTTCAGAGCCCTTGGGCAAGCCCCAGCTCTGCTGTGTTTGGGTGGGAATGGGAGGAATGGCGCAGTGGGTGGTGTTTCCAAGAGAAATGAGGAAGCTCCGTGTCGGTTTAAGCAATAAAAATGGAAAATGCACTGACAGAAAAGTGAACTCACGAGCCCTAATAAAGACAAAATTAATCCCACGGTGCTTTAGGCTCATGGCACAGACAGAGCTGTTTGCAAAACTTCCCTACTTTGTTTTTTCGTGGGTTTTTTAATGCAGACATCCGAGATGCTCCGGAAAATCTGCGTGAGGAACCTGGTGAGGAAATACTGCCGAGGCCTCACTGCCGAGAGGAAAGTGCAGGTAACCAACCCCTGGAATGCAAATGTGGGGGTTCAAACAGTGCTCTCTGCTCCCTGAGGATCCTCTGGAACACAGGCAGCACCTTCTGATCCTGCTGCTCCAATCAGCCCCTCAGGGATGAGAGCAAAAACTCCTGGAGCCAGGGATTTCCTCCAGTGTCCCTCATAATGGACATAATGGAAATCTCCTTTAAAGGGGAACTTACTATTTATAGGCTAAGGATATTGAAGTGTGAAATGTTTACATTTTAAATCATCAAGCCAGGTTCTTCATGGTCTTTGAAAGACTGTGGTGCTGTGAATAGAATATCATATTAGTATCAAGGAGATTCTAGTTCTTTCCAAATTGTTCAGTTACCTGTTGGATAACATAGGTGAGGTGTCTTGCTCCTGTGTGTCCTATTTTTTATGCATAAAGCAAAATTAATTAAATTTTGGCTTGAAATTAATTTGGCATTAATTAATTTATGGCATGAAAACTGCTCTCCATGTAATTGGAAAAGACCCATAAATAACAAAAAAAAAAAAAATCTGTAGGATTTTCCCTGCTGCCCCTTCATTTGGTGTAACACAGGAATTACCCAAAGCTGCCGGAGGAAGCGCAGCACAATTCCAAGATTCCATGAGTCAGGTGGGCAGCACAAGGGTGGAAGGATGCTGCAGAGTGTTTGCATTGTCCCTGCTGATGTTCCCAGTGGAGGAATTCCGGGGTAAAGGCCGTTCCTTCTCCCATCAGCTGCAGCAGAAGGTGGTGACCAGCGCTGTTTTCAGCGGGAAGAAGGAGGGATACCTGGAGAGCCTCAGCCAGCCCTTCCTGGAGACCCGCCTGAGTGAGTTCAGCAAAGCCCTGGAGCCCTCAGCCACGTGCTCCTGGCTCAGGAAAGTCCTGCTTGACCAAACAGACTCTTTTCCAAGAGAAATTCCCTCCTGGCAGGGGCAGCATCACCTGCCCTTGGAGTTCCTCCCTCTGTCACATGGAGTGATGTGAACACAGTGATGGATCTGCCAGATTGTTCCCCAGCTGGGGATACTGGAATCCCTCTGGGATAGAGAGCCATGATCCTGAGCAGAACTCCCTGGGGGCTGGTGTGGATCAGGATCTGAACCAACAGCAGACTGGAGAACAGGCAGAAACTCCCGGTGTGAATTTACTTGTCAGGCAGGAAAAGGCACCAGAATGGGTTTGGGAGCAGCTGGAGGTGACCACGTTCAGTCTGGAAGGGAGCATTCCAAGGGGAAAAGGCCAGCTGGGATGAAGACAGCTAAAGCAGCTCCCTGGTGTCTGCTGGGGGGTGGGGAGTGTCTGTCTGGGGCTGGGGCTCTGTCACCCACACCCAGTTTCTCTTTCTGGTTTGCTCCTCAGAGGAGAACGACCTAAACCCCAAAGTGCTGCAGCTCATCCGTGGGGAGAACATCAAGGTAAAGGAAGGACAGAACTCTTGGAATTACCTTCACAGTGTCCTGGAGCTGGCTGCTCACACAGGAACTGAGGAAGAGCAGTAGAGCCACCATTTCCTTGCTTTTAAATCAGAGACGGGTCTCAAAATATACCTAATTAGAAGTTATTTAAGATTCCTTTTAATGAAAGCTCAAAGAACATTCCTAGCCCTGCCCAGGGCAGGAGCAGAGCTGGAGTGTCCCTGCAGTTCCCATGGTCATGGCATGGAGGGTACAGGGGCTCCATCATTCCCAGAATGGGATTCTCCCTCCTGAATTTCCCAGTGTAAAGAATCCAGACCCCTGTGAGCTCACAGCTGCTGTGAGCCGGGACCTGCAGCTCCACAGGCAGAGCTGCTCCTCGCTGAGCTGCTTCCAGTCAGGAAAATCCCTGGAGCTGGAGCTTGCAGGAGTGGAAATGCTGATTCCAACTCGTTGTTTTCAGTATGTGACCCCCGTGATAAAATATGACAGGAACGGCTTCAAGGCGCGGGAGCGGCTCCTGGTGCTGACCCAGAGCTCGGCCTACGTGGTGGAGATGGCCAAGATCAAACAGAAAATCGAGTATTCCACACTGAAAGGTACCAGTGGGAGTCTTTGTCCGAGGCTGGGTGGGACTAGGAGCAACCTGGGCCAGTGGAAGGTGTCCCTGCCCGTGGCAGGGGCTGGAATGGGATGGTCCTTAACGTTCCTTCCACCCCAAACCATTCCATGATGGTTCTGTGAGTTGTTGTGGGGCTTCCTGTCCTGGCAGGCATCCTTTAGGAAGGATGAAATTCCGAAACCTTGTCTTGCAAAGATATATGAATGATCTACCCCTCTTTTCCTGGGGGCTGGACAAAGCCTTGAAGGGTGATTTTATGAGTTCCTTGAAATGTTTAAGTGCAGGAGAACATCACTTTCTACTGACATAGAGGGGAGAAAAAGTAACCCAAAACTTCCCTACCCTGGGTATTTTTTAATCCTGGCACTGTTGGAAGTAGAGTTCAGGAGTGGAATGGATCCTGCTCCCTCTTCTGGAAAGGTTTGGAGCAAACAACTCGTGCAGGGCTTTAAGTCACCCCTGCTGGAATTGGGCCATGGGCAATAGGTGACAGAAAGGGAACCTTCAGAAGGTATTTTGAAAATTCAGATTAATTAATCAAAGTAGGAGCTTTGTGTGTTTTGCTCTAAGAATGGGAATATTCTTCACTCAGGGGAAGGACAGAGCCCTCCTTCAGGAATGTGACTTCCCCTGTAACCAGTGGGGCTGGAGTTGCTGCTCCTGGGGGAAGGAGCTGGGTTTGGTAGGTTTTCCTCTAATTTTGGGGTTCTTTTGAAGGGATCTCCACCAGTAACCTGAGCGATGGCATCGTGGTCATTCATGTTCCCGAGGACAACAAGCAGAAGGTAGGAAATTGGGATGTAGCTCCTGTGAGCTGCTGGTTAAAGTGAGGTCATGGGTCTGGTGCTTCTGCTACCATCCTATAAACTCCTGGAATGACACAATTCCTGATTTTTGGTAAGTGTGTCATCAGCCAGGCCTTTACATTCTTGCTGTCTCAACATGAAAACTTTCACTTGGAATCCCAACCTGTCCCAAGAGTTGTGCAGAGCCAGAAGGTTCCCCCTGAGGCTCCTTTTCTCCAAGCTGAGCCCCCCCAGCTCCCTCAGCCCCTCCTGGTGTGACTGATTCTCCACACCCTTCCCAGCTCCATCCCCTTCTCTGGACACGCTCCTGCTTTTCCTTAGAACCAATAAATCCTAAATAATCCCTGGGAAAGGTGTTTAAATTGGTCACTCACTGCTCTGGCATTCCAGAGGAGTTCCTCTGCCTCATCACGTGCTGAGGTGATGCCAGGTGACTTTACCCCTCTTTTTTTTGTTCCCAGGGAGATGTGATACTGCAGTGTGAGCACGTCTTTGAGACAGTGACCAAGCTCTGCATATTGGCCAACAAGCAAAGCGTCGTTAAAGTGGTGAAGGGAAGGTGAGGAAGGCAGGAAGGTGGGTGGGAAGCATCTGTTTTATGGAAAAACCTTTTAGGTTAGTCTGGACTAGGTCAAGACTATTGACATCACCCCAGCAGACAGTGCCCAAAGCTGGACAGGGCTGGTGCAACAGCAGCTCTGTTTTCGTGACTTCCAGAGGCACAGGGAGAAGAGATGGGATGCACTGGGAGAAAATGTATTAAAAACCATTCCAGCTTTTTTTCCCAGGCTAATGCATCCTGCTTCCATGCTGGTTGCACCTTGCTAAGGGTACTGCTCTGCTCTGAGAGCTGCCTGTGCCCCACTTGCCTAAACCCAACTTACTTTCAGGAGATTGCACTTTAAACTCACATTTTTTTTTCAGTTTTCTGATGTGACCCGGCTGTGAGGTCGTGGCTTTAGTGGCTTCACAGGGGATCCCATTAGCCCCAGGAAAGCCAGCTGGGAAGCTGTGGGTCGCCTCAGGACAAATGCTCCTCTCCCAGAAGGATTGAGGACACCCAAAAATGGGATTGCAGGATCCTCCCAGTTGCAGCCCCGAGCTCCTGGCAGGTGGATGCAGTCCGTGTCTCCGACCTCTCTGGGAATTGGAGCTGGCAGGTGAAACCTGCACTTCTGCTCCAGCTTTTCAGCCTGGCCTTTGCGTTTCAGCTCTAATTAGATTTGGTGTGCTCAGTGCTTTCCTCCAGGTCAGATCTGCTTAGCTTCCAGTGCTTAATTGCACCAGGAACACTCAAAAGCCTGGGCTGGGCAGGCTTGTTCCATTCATCAACCCTTTGGGCTCGCTGGGATAATGCAATTGTTTAGGAAATTCACCTAAGCTGGAGGCTCTGATCTGCTCCTCTAACGAGATTTGCCCAGGGAACAGAAATAAAGGGGGTTTAGAGCAAAGCCTCTTGTGGGGAGAGCTCTCCAGGGGCATTCTGTGCTTCCAGCCTCCGGTTCCGCGTCGGCTCCGGGAAGGAGGGGACCATGGTGTTCACTGTGGGGCCAGAGCCTCAGGTCTTCAAGGACAAAACTGGACAGCTCACAGTGGTAAGGCCTCACCTGAGCTCAGGGAGGCACCTGGTGCTTCTTCCTTTGGATCTCCACCTGCAGAGAGCACATCCCCCCTTCCTGGGAGTCCAGGAGGGACTGAGTCCACTCCCAAAGCAGGAAGTGACCACCCTGTCAGTGTCACCTGCATGAGGGATGGGTGGAGGAATTGTCCCAGGGCTGGGTGTCCCAGCTCCAGGGATTGTGCAGGAATTGTCCCAGCTCCAGGGATTGTGCAGGCATTGTCCCAGGGCTGGGTGTCCCAGCTCCAGGGATTGTGCAGGAATTGTCCCAGGGCTGGGTGTCCCAGCTCCAGGGATTGTGCAGGAATTGTCCCAGGGCTGGGTGTCCCAGCTCCAGGGATTGTGCAGGAATTGTCCCAGCTCCAGGGATTGTGCAGGAATTGCCCCAGGGATGGGGGAGCAAGGCTGGCTCCTGCTGTGGGCACTTAGAGGATTTACTCTGACCCAAACTCAACATGCACCAGCAAAATGAGGCCTCAGGTGATGTTTTCCACCTCTTGTTGCCTCCCTCAACCAAGTTATGCCTGAAATGGGTTGGGGGATGGAGGGAAGGCACTTCTTGTCAGCCAGGCAGGTCCTCTGAGGAGCTGACAGCTCCAAGGGAGAATTGCAGGTGGAGTTCTCCATCCTGCAGACTGGAGATGGAGGGAATTGTCTCTATGTACCAATGGGCAAAGAGAAACTCCACCATCACCTCTTTTCCCAGGCACCTTGAGGATTCCTGATTTAATGGCTCCTTCCTCTTCTCCTCCCAGGTGTCAACCCCGAGAAAGTCTTGATGAGAACCAAGTTCTTGGTTCCTGGCTGGGAACAGAAAGGAGCCTGCAGGATGAGACCAGCCCTCACATCTCCCCTGGAATCTTTGATGCCACAGGGCTGCTGTGATTTGAGAGTTTGTTTGCATCTTTTAGGCTCTTTTTTTATAGATTAAAACTATTCAACTCTAGATAAATAAAATCCCTGATGTTGCTGGAACATTCCCGGAAGGAGACGCTCGTTACACGGCCACAGGGACATTTATCCCCAAAGTTCCAAGGTAAAATCTCCATCTCTGAGAGGTCAGGAAGGATTAGGACAGAAGCCAAAAGGCTTCTCGAGCTGTACTTTGAGTCACTACTCAGGAGCACTGCAAAAAGTGCAGATCAGTGTTAACCCTGGTGTAAAAACACCTTTTCTCAGGGCAGACTGACCAGAGAGCATCCCAAAAGCTCCCCACAGGGAGGGCTGGGAGGTCAAATTGACATTAATTAGGATGGAGATCTGATATTTCATCCCAAAAGTTCCTCCAGCCCCACAGCCCACAAGGCCATGGAGCTTCAAGCAAGGAATAAAGTGACTCACATGTAAATATGAAATATCTTCTAATTTATTGTGTTATATTAAAAAAAAAAAAAACAAAAGTACATATTGCAAACATCAACCATACACTGAAATCCAGCTGAAGCTTGTTCTGTGCAGAAGTCTGGACAGGTGGGAATGATTGTACAGAACAGGAATTTGCTGTTGTCCATGAAACAATTCCATTAAGACTGAAAGGTTCTACCTACACTTTGCTCTAAGGTAGGATGGGAGCTTGGAGCCTTCCCCTGGGTGCTGGGGCTCAGGGGATCCAAACCTGCCTTGGGGAAGTGCAGGAGCAGCTGCTTTGGTGCTACAGGGACAGAGGTGGGAAGGGGGCACCAGGGCTGGTCCCTGTCCCCTCCTCGTGCAGCCCCACCCGTGTCAGGAGCTGGGAGGGGACAAAATCCCTTCCCCAGGGGGACTTTCCTCAGCTCCCCTGGGCTGTGCTGTCACTGCTGGTGCTGGAGAATGGAAGCAGCCAGCTCTGCTCTCCCCGGCACTGGGAAGCAGGGAAGGATAATCTGAAGAGCTGCTTGTGCCCAGGACACCTGCCCTGAGCCCCAGCTGCACCTGAGAGCTCAGAGCAAAACCACTTAAGGTAACGAGGCTCAGGACTGAGAGCATTTGTGCAAGGGCATGGCCAGGGGGTGCCCAGAGCAAGGACGGGGGCAGCAGCTAAAGGACAGTCCCCAGGACAGCACAGTGGCTGCTGTGCTGCATCACTCCAGCACCCAGAGGGTGAGCTCAGGAGTGACTTAAGGCAGAGTCTGCCCACAAATGCAGTAACAGAACTGAAACTGAAATTGAAACTCTCCTGGAGTGACTTTGCTAAACCAACAGCTCTACAAAGTGCTGTACAAAGATTAAAAAGAGCCCTCCCCTGGTTTTTAAGAACTTAGTTTGCATAACCTGAAAGGGAAAAGCCTGAAGCCAGTTAAGGATCTATTTACAGAGAAGTTAATCACGTAGCTGTGACCTGTCAGGTGCTTAGTACTGGTGTCACCTCCTGGGGCTGAAGCTGCTCTACCCCCCTGGACTGGGGCCTCCAGGTAGGTCAGCACAGCCAGGGATGAGCTGCCCTGAGCCTGCTGGAGAGCAGCTCCCAGCTGGAGTGAGCAGGGTTTGCTGCAGGGCTGCTGCAGATGCTGAGATGCCCAGCAGCAGCCCAGTAATCACCAGTACGTGTCAAAGGACACAGTGCTGGAGAAACAGCAATCCAGGACTTCCCTGCCTTGCCCCCAGCTTATCCCAGCCCCGAGGGGAGAGGAGAGAGGCACTGGCTCCTTCCCCCTCTGCACTGCTCCAGCCCCAGAGGGTGCTGCAAACAGGCGTTGTGCAACTCCAACTGGAAGCCCCGAGGTGTCAGGACAGAGCTGCAGCTGCTGAACCTCAGGGTAACCGTGGAGCCCTCAGTGAACAATCAGCAGCTGCAGGAGAAAGAGGAGAGGGGACAGGTATAACACCCCCACCTGCCACAGCCACCAGCTGCCTGCAACGTGGAGAAGTCTTTGGTTACTAGAAAGATGGCCTCAGACTAACTTTGAAATCTTTTGAGCTTTACTTGATGATCCAAAACTGTACAGCCACTTCACGGTGTGTTTCAGCCTCTACCACTGAGCTCCGTGGAGCTGGGGTGCAAATGCTCTGTGGGACAGAAGAAGCTGGTGCTGCTGCAGCACCTTTGGTTTTCACACTGTTCCTGTGTCCTTAGCAGCCCTGAGCCAGGAGCAGGGATCCTCTGCTGATCCAGAGGAGTTTGGCTGTTAAAGCCAGCGTGAAATATTCCAGAGAAAGGGTCAAAAGAAACTCTAGCCCAGGGCAGAGTGCGCCGGTGTCACCCACGGTGCTGCTGCAGTGCAAGTTTAACACTTCCTACCTCGAGTTTCTGGAGACCTGAACTGGCACAGCTGTGGCTCTGCTCCCAGCCCTCTGGAATGACACCCCACCTCCCACCAGCACTGTCACTTGACTCCACGACAGGCAACAGGAGACCAGGAGGTAGATAAAATATTCATGGACGAGAGAAAAGCACTCGTAGAAAACCACAGTGCAGTGGCCTTCTCCATGCTCTGCCCTTCTACACACAGCTGCCATGGCTGGGAAGACTCAGGCTAAAGTCAAACAGGGAATATCTGCCTCTGGGTCACTGCCTGCTTCTCTTTCCCCTCGCTCCGAGCAAGGCAAAGCTCCTGGATCAGTTCCAGAAGGGAACCAGGGCTGCTGCTCCCCACCAAGAACTCCCTGCATGGGGGGATTGAACCTGCTGTGACTCCTGCTGCCTGGGAGCTGCTGGAAACCAACCCCACAGCTCAGATCCAGGCTCAGGCAGAAGCTCTAAGCACTGATCAGTACCAACATCATTCCCAGGGAAAGCAACCGTGGACAATTTGTTCCTGATCCTCCTCCTTTGGGAGGAATTTTAACCTTGAACCGTAGGGATAAAGCAGGGATGGGTGTCCCCAGCTCAGTGCTGCAAAAGCTCCACTGAACCCTTGGAGGAGCAGATCCTGAGAGCTATGGGGAGCCCAAGGGAGCAGCCCCTGCTCCCTCCCACTGCTCTGAGGGGTCCCTCTGCCCCCAGCACTCCAGGAATCTCATCAGCCTGTGCCATTTGTCCTTTGGGGAGTCACCCAAGGCACTCCCCAAGCTCTCTCCTAGGAGCCAGGGAGCTGTGCAGCAGCTCTGGGTCCAGATCCCTGCCTTTCCCCGCAGCCCAGGAGGGTCAGGGAGTGCCTGGAGGGAAGGAGGGTGGCTGGCTGAGCTTTTGTTTGTTGTTTTGGATTTAAAGTGCAGGATCGTAACCAAAGCCTCAGGAAGCCAGTCCTCCTCCTCTCCAGCACAAAACAGCAACGACAAGAGTGCTAAAAATTCCAGGCATTTCTCCAGCTGCTCAACAGGCCCTTCCAGGCTGCCCAGTAACCTCATTGATCCTCGCCCTACAACTACCGCATTTAAATACCCCAAATAACCTAGAGTTTGTTACAAATCACAATTTACAGACTGTGCTGGACAGGAGTTGCACTGCCTGGTCCTGCTGCAGGGCAGCCCCTTCCCCAGAGCTGTGGGGGGTCCCTGGGCTCACTGGTGCAGGTGGGCCCTGTCATCGGGGCGCTTGATGTGGATCCTCCGCACGCGCTCGATGCGCTCCCGCTCCTCGTCCTCCTCCAGGTGGTGGGAGCGCCCTGCAGCCCCTCCTGTGGCTTCCAGGAGGGCATTGTCCGGCCCCCTCCCATCCTGGGATTCGTACAGCAGAATGTTCAGGGTCTCCTCGTAAATTCGGGCTTCTGGGAACTCCACCTGGCAGGCAGGGAAGAGAAGGTCACTCGCTGCAGGCACCAGGTTACCTCGGTTTGGATTCCTGGAACCTGCTGTTACCGTTTCTTAATTGCACCCCAGCCACAGAAATCCTTTCAGGCACAATCCTTTCTATTCCAATATCTGCTTCCAGCTTTTGAGACTAACAAGCAGTTGGGTTTTTACCAGAACCAGGCAGAGCTCTCCTGGGAAAGGGAAGGATACAGGGAAGGTGCCATTGCTGGATCCCTCCTTACATGGGGGTGTAGAACCAGGGAATGGCTTGGGTTGGGAGAGACCTTAAAGATCATTTAGTTGCAACCCTAAATCATCTACTTGCAACCCCCAAACCCAAACGTGGTTAAATGCACAAGTTTATCTGATGATAGAGCTGGACTGAACATTATGGAATATCACAGAGCTTTATGGAATACCACAGTGCCTTATGGAATATCCCAACTGCCCTGCCCAGGCAGCTCCTGCTCCACCCCCAGGCTGAGCTCCAGGTGCTGCCCCACTCTCAATGCATTGATTATCCTCCAGAGGTGCTGAACAATGACAAAGTGCCAGCCTGTTGAGCTGTCAGGGTGCCAGGCTGGAGCATTCCCAGTTTTCCTGTACCTTGGTTTGCTTTTTCTCGGTGGCATAAACGATGGAGGTGCAGCAGACCTCGGCGATCTTGCGGCCCTGCCCGTAGAAGGACCAGCAGCAGATCTCATCCCCAATGACATCCTTGATGAAGAGCACCCTCCCGTTGAACCTCAGGGACAGCTTGTCAAAGAGCTCGATGTTCTTCAGCATGTTGTCATCGGAGTTGCTGTGGGATGGAGGCAGCAGCAGGAATTTACAGAGCACGTGGGAAGAGTGGGAGCACTGAGCATTGAGAGCCCTGAGCACCCAGATTGCTGTGTCACGGAATGCCAGGATGGTTTGGGTTGGAGAGACCTTAAAGCCCATCCAGTGCCACCTGTGCCATGGGCAGGGCCACCTTGCACTAGCCCAGGTTGCTCCAAGCCCCATCCAACCTGGCCTTGGACACTTCCAGGGATGGGGCAAAGCCAAGAAATTAATTCTTGTTATTTCACTACTACAGGCAGGAAAACCTGAAGCAGCAGCAATCGCCCCGTGAACAACTGTCCAAGGCCATTTCACCTGGGGAGCAAAATCCTATCAGCCCAATCAAACCATTCCTGAGCTCAGCACCAGCTGGATGGGCACTGTTATGGCACGAAACTTATAAGGGAATAAGGGAAAGGGGACAAGGCTATCCCAGCTTGATGATTTCACCACTCACTGAGCTCCCTGTGTTCAGCTACCACACTGCAATCCATGGGAATGCAGACAGCACTTGGCCAGGAGCCTCTGCCAGCTGCACCTAAGGATTAGAGGAACTCCTCTGGCACAGAAATAGCACAGGCTCAGCCTTCCATTGATGGCAGCAGACTCCCTTCTGACTCCAGTTTGAAATTAATTGGGAAAAAATGGAGTGCCTGCCAACATCAATCAGTCATTGGGTCTGGGGGAAGAAAAAGAAAACTCTTTATCGTGGATTTTAGTCTAGGAAAAACTTCCAGCAATTCCAGCTGAAGTCACTTACCTGGTGTAGGAATATTTGTTGTTGCTTCTGTTATAGAGCAGCTTCACTGCTGGCTGTAAGAAACAAAGCACAGATGAGTTGCAGGGAGCACAGCCAGAGCTGGAACCTCAGCTCAGCCCAAGGCCCCACACAGAAGCAGCAATGACAAATTCCCAGTGGGATTTTGGTGGTGTTACTGCATACCTGTGATGCACAGGTTGGCAATAGGACTGCAATCCCTCCTGACCCCTTCTGGGACTGGATCCTCATCTATTCTTGTCTTCCCTCTGTCTTCTCAGCACCCCCTGCCATGGGCAGGGACACCTTCCACTAGCCCAGGTTGCTCCAACCTGGCCTTGGACGCTTGCAGGGATGGGGCAGCCACAGCTTCTCTGGGAAATCTGTGCCAGGGCCTCACCACCCTCACAGGGAAGGATTTTTTCCCAATATCCCATCTAACCCTGCCCTCCTTCAGCTTAAAGGCATCACCCCTTGTCCTGTCACTCCATCCCTCGTCCAGCTCTCCAGCTGCCTTGGAGACCCTTTAGGCACTGGAAGGAGCTCTGAGGTCTCCCCAAAGCCTTCTCCTCTCCAGGCTGGACACCCTCAGCTCTCCCCACAGCACATCCCAGTCTCTCTCACCTTGTTGGAGGTTGCAATCAGCTTCTGCTCCTCCTTGGAGGAGGTGATCACCGGGACCTTGCAGAAGGGCTCGTACGCATCCTTGTTCTGTGGGAGCAAGGACCAAACAGCAGCTGAGTGACAACAGATCCCAGGGCACACCCACGTTTCCTGGGAATGATCTGTGCTGAGGGGTCAGTGTCCAGTCTGTCTCAGTGGTGGTTTCTGGGCTGTGGCTGGCCAGGCACCATTCTTCTGGGAGCACCTGAGGTGTCCATTCCTGCTGTCCACCACTGGATGTCCTGTGCCCAGTTAAACAGCAGGATCTGGAATGGGGCTTCTCTCAGAGAGGACACCAGTGACAGTGGCATCAAACCCAAGATGGGAAGCTCAGAGCATAACAAAGAACACAACAAGACTTCCAGCAGCTCTGGGAAGGAGCTGGTTTCCCTGGATGTGACCAGACTCCAGCAGATGGCAACACGAGCTATTCCAATTTCCATCCCAGCCTCCAAAACCACCACGTGAAGACCAAGAGAAAACCCTGCTCTGCCTGGATATTGCTGCCCACCCCCAGCAGCCCCTGGTGACCCCTGAGCCCCGTGCCCACCTGCAGGGCTGCCTGGCACTCGTCTGCCAGCCCCTGCACCAGGTAGTACTTGGCCTCAGCCAGCAGCTCCTCGATCTCCCGGCGGCTCTCCGGGAGCGGCACGGCCCCGTCCCGCAGGTAGTTCAGGATTGTCCCAAAGTGCTTCCCACAGCGGTCGATCAGGATCCAGCCTGGGGACACAGGAAGGCCACGGTAAGGAGCAGCTGAGCTGAACGTGGCTAAAGGGCTCGACAGAGCAAACTGCTGAAGGACACGATGGAAGTGGGAGCGTGAGGATGGAACGGGGAATGTGAGCGGAGAGTGCGGCGCAGCCCCGACCTGGAGCTCAGGATCATGGCAGGAAGAAAATCATGGAATGGTTTGGGTTGGAGGGGAACTTAAAGATCATACAGTCTCACCCCTGCCATGGGCAGGGACAGCTTCCACTGTCCCAGGGTGCTCCAAGCCCCGTCCAGCCTGGCCTTGGACACTTCCAAGGATGGGGCAGCCACAGCTTCTCTGGGCACCCTGTGCCAGGGCCTCAGCAGTCTCCCAGGAAGAATTCCTTCCCAATATCCCATCTAACCCTGCCCTCTGGCAGTGGGCAGTCACTTCCCCTTGTCTTGTCCCTCCATGCCCTCGTCCAAAGTCCCTCTCCAGCTCTCCTGGAATCCCCAAGTGCTCCAAGGTCTCCCTGGAGCTTTCTCTTCTCCAGGGAAGAAAAGAGCTACAACCAAAGCTGTGGGTGGAGGATCCACATTTCACCTCTCGCTGCTGGAATCAGGCTGGACCCTGGAAAAGCCAGGCAGTGCCGAGGCTGGAGTTTCCCTGAGTGAACAGATGGCCACTCTCACAGGCTGAGGCTCAGGAATGCAGCGAGGAAACGCTTGTGGGGAAGGAGTCATATTTTGGACAAATAAGGAAAGTAGGTTAAAGCAGCCCCTGTGTGTTCTGCATGAATGGAATTAGAAGGAAAGTCTGAACATTTGGTTCAATCTGGAAAGGGAACACGGCCCTTTCTGAGGGAAAAGGAGACAATTTGGAGCAGTTCACTCCAGGCTTCCCAGCTCCCTCATTCCTGCTGTCCACACACAACACAAAGTGTGCTCCAAGTGTGATTTTACAGGCTGGAGCAACAAAGTGGAGACAGAAATCATGGAACAAAGGACTGATGCAGGCTAATGGCTAATCCAACTAGAGCAGAAAAAAGCCTATTTGGCAATGCAGAGTATGGAAAGCAAGAAATCCCATTTTAGTGGGAGATTTAGTGGAAGGTGTCTCTGCCCATGGCAGGGGCTGGAACAAGGTGAGCTCTAAAGGCCTTTCCAGCCCAAACCATTCTGGGATTCTGTGATGAAGAGGAAGCACAAGCCACTGTGAGAAACCAGGACATCCATATTCCACAAAGGCAGCTGCTTCCCAAGCTCACTGGAGCACACAGGGAGGTAAAAAGCCAGCTGAGAGCAGAATCTCTGCTCTCCTCTGTTCTCCTCTGCAATTCCTCGTAGGCTGCAAAAATCTGCTGCAACTTCATGTTTACAGATGGTGAAACTGCAGCAGAATCGCTCATTTTCATGTGGGGATGAGAAAACACTTCCAGTAGTGTTGCAAAATCAGAGTGACCACTAAAAGAGCTTTCAAAACTCTCCTGTTCCCCCCAAACAGCCCAAAGGAGATGAGTCACAGGGAAGTGACCCCGCTGCCACTCGGCCACAGCAGAGCCAACAAGTGGGCTGAAGTCTTTTAGAGTTCTATTTAATTGCAGTGTTCCAAAAACATCCTGTGATCTGTTTAGGAAGGGCCACAGAATCCATGAGCTGTCCATGGAACACAGAATCACAGAATGGTTTGGGTTGGAAGGGAACTTAAAGTTTATCCAGTTTCAACGCCCTGCCAATGGCAGGGACACCTTCCACTGTCCCAGGTTGTTCCAAGCTCTGTCCACCCTGGCCTTGGACACTTCCAGGGATCCAGGGATGGCCACAGCTTCTCTGGGAATTCCATCTCAGCCCCTCACCACCCTCACAGTGAAGGATTTCTTTCCAGTATCCCATCTAACCCCATCCTCTGGCAATTGAAGCCAGCCCTACTCGTCCTGTCACTCCAGGCCCTCACAAATAGTCCTTTCCCATCTTTCTGTCAGCTCCTTCAGGCCCTGGAAGCCACACTTAGGTCACCCCAGAGCCTTCCCTTCTCCAGGCTGAACAATCCCAGTTCTCCCAGCAGAGCTGCTCCATCCCTCTGACCATCCTGGTGCCTCCTCTGGACTCTCTCCAGCAGCTCCACGTCCTTCTCATGCTGGGCCCCAGGGCTGGGGCAGCTCTGCAGTGGGGTCTCACCTGGGCAGAGGGGCAGAACCCCCCTTCCCCTCACTGCCTTTGTCCATGGACACATCAGACCTTTAGGAAATTCATCTTTGTCTTACAGGAATTCTCAGGGACAGGATCCAAACAGTCCAGCTAAACCAGACAACATTTTCCAGCCAAGCCCTGGCAGGTGAAACAGGAGCCTGACACTGGACACTGCCTGAGGGGCCACTCTCTCATCAGCAGCTGGACCAGGAACAGCTTCCCCATCAACAGCAGCAGGGAGTCAGGGGGGAAAAAAAAAGGATTGGAACCAGGTGGATGCACCTGGAAAACTCACATCCTTCTCCTTGCTCATTACCATCCTAAAGAAATGTTCCAAATATTCCAAATACGCTGACTTGCTACAGTTCATCAATAATTTCTAAGCTGAAAACAATCATCTGCCACCCACAGCCAGAGAAGCCCAGACTTTTCTCCTCCAGCCTGAGGAGCAGCAGGTTGGAATTGTTCAGCTGGGAGGAGGAGCTGGGAGCTGGGGCTGGGATGTGAATCCCAGACACAGAGCAGGACCCTGTGTGCCACACTCCAGACTGGTTAAACCTGACTCCTTCCAGTTGCTCCCCAAGCCTGGCTTCTTTTCCTAAGAAACATTTCTCATTTGGAGCCAGGTTTTGGGTGTGACCAGTTTGGAGGATTTTGAAGAATTCCAGATAAAAAGTGTTTCCTTTAGCTGCCCCAGTGCTATTGTCCCAGTTTCCAGGCAAGGGGAGACAAAGCAAGAGCTGCTGCACTGGGAGTGTCTGTGTTACAACATACAGGAAGTATCAAATTCCTACTAAAACACAAACTGGTTCCATGGAACAATCCCACACAGCAAAATGAACTTGTGATTTTACATCCCAAACACGGTATTTTAGCAGGAGAAACTCCAGTTATCCTCGGATTTGAGGTGCAAACAGCACCTGCACTTCCAGGGCCTCTGAGCCCTGGGAATGGGATGTACCAGCCCTCCTGGACCTGCCCAGGACACTGGGATCACACCAGGGTGGGCTTCCAAAATGAATTTGGAATTTCCCATCCATTTCCAACCATGGGAAGTCTGGAATTATCAAATTTACTGAAACAGCTTCAGGGAGGGACAGGAAAATCCTACTGGAGTTACCTCAAGTTTAGCAAAGGGAGAAGGTTCACAACATTTCCATCCCTCCAGTGTCCCCAGTCAAGGTGTTGATTCCCATCTGACAGGGTTTTTCCCAAATTTGACCCAGTGCTGATTCCCATTTGGCAGGTTTTTTTTCCCAAATTTGACCCACAGACTGACTTTTTTTATGCAACCTCCATGGTCTGTATTCAGGATAAGCATCCCTTTGATCCAGAGCCCCAAAGCACGGCACCCACATTCCTGCCTTATCCTGGCCTGGGATAACACCTGGAACAACACAGCTTTGTTTTCCCCAGCTTAAATACAAAGACTTCTGGCTAAACCAGGAATATTCAGCAAATCAGGCTGTATTTTTACTTTTTTTCCTTCAAATCCACTTCCTCTTATCTCAGAAAAGCTTATCACAAGAGCCCTATAAACCTCTAAATAGACTATTTTGAAGCACTCAAAACTCAGTCCAAGCCACCTCACCCTGTACTGTATTTTCTCTATTTTCAGCAAATTCAAACAAAATTTTCATATCATAATTAATGAATCCCAAGAGAGGTGTTTGAACCTCCAGGCTCAGCTTTGCAGAGGCTGTTGGTAAAGAGAAAGGTCCTTAAATACTGTTTTGGGTAAAACATCAGAGTGAAGAGAAAGCTGAGCTTCCAGTTAAATTCTGGCACACCTCCAACGTGGGAACACGGAGATAAAATTCCAAGTTTTCTGCAAATTCTGCAACTGGTTCTGTTTTAGGGAAGTCAACTGTCAACAGTCCCACAAGAAAATGGTTTCATTTAAAAAAAATCAGTTTTCAGCTCATAAACACCCATGTTCAGAGGATGTTTTGTGTTTTATTTTCAACCAAGGACACAAAAAGAGGGAATGGCATTCTGAGCTGCAAACAGAACACACCAAGTCCCAGCTCACAGATTCCTAATCACTATCCCCACCTTTTTCCATGGCTTTAGAGTCAGTATTCTGAAAGGAAAAGATGCTCCAGGTGCCACCTGGGCCTGGCAGGAGCTTTGGCACTTCTTAGTGTCCTTCTGCTGTTCAGGCAGCTACTCGGGTCATCCTTGTCTTTTATTCCACGTTTTTCTCAGCTGCATAATCACAGAATTATGGAATAACAGCATGGTTTGGGTTGGGAGGGACCTTGAAGATTGTTTAGTCCGTGGGCAGAGACATCTTCCACTATCCCAGGTTGCTCCAAGCCCCATCTAACCTGGCCTTGGACACTTCCAGGGATCCAGGGGCAGCCACAGCTTCTCTGGGCCTCAGCACCCTCATAGGGAAGGATTTCTTCCCAATATCTAATCCAATTCTCTGGCAGTGGGAAGCCATTCCCACTTGTCCTGCCACTCCAGGCCCTTACAAATATTCCTTCTCTGCTGTTCTTGTAGCTCCTTCAGGCACTGGAAGGCCACATTCAGGTCACCCCAAAGCCACCTCTTCTCCAGACTGAACAATCCCAACTCTCCCAACCTTTCCTTGTAGGACAGACCCTCCATCCCTCCCAACCATCCCTCCAGGCCTACAAACAGCAGTTCCTCTGACTTTTCCATGACCCTTGTGACTTTCTGTCTTGGGGTGACTCCA
>VZRS01008422.1:240-12759 GCA_013398055.1 Ifrita kowaldi
CTACACAGGAGTCACTGCACCATTCTTTGCCCCACCTGGGGATGTCCCATGGCGAAGGCACCTGCACGGCTACGCTGCAGGGTGGAGCCATGCAGGGCATCTGCTCCACCAGGAGCTCACCCGGGCACAGCCACGATGCTGCCGGATGGGAACGTCCCTCCCAAGGTACCTGTCCCTCCCCACTGCCACAGCTCCCTGGGCAAAGTCCGGCACACGTCAGCCCCGGGAAGAGCATGGCAGGGGTGGGGGTACCCAGCCTGTCACTGCCAAGGGACCCCGCAACCCCTTCCTTGAGTGCTGCCTCATGCCAGTTGCCAGCACCCAGCCCGTGCCATGGGGCTGTGCCGTGTACCAAGGGCTGTGCCATGCCCCAGAGCTGTGACGTGCCCAGGGTCTCCCCTACGGCACACCGGCTCCTACCTGTGCCCGTGGGAGCCTGGGGTGCTGGGCAGGTGGCTGGGGGCCCGGGTGGGCTGCGGAGTCGGAGGCCCGCTGGGCTCGGGCTGGGCTCGGGCTGGGCTCAGCTGCTGTTCCTGGAGGAGGGCGGCCGGTGCCTGTCTCCTCCTCCGGCAGCCGTGCCAGGCAAGGGGAGGGACCTGCCCGCACCGAGCTTTACCCAAGGTGAGGCAGAAGAAGGTACACGCTAGAGGTGGCCCACGTGTGACACAGCAGTGTCCTGTGCCTAGGCTGGCCGGGAGAAGGCACAGCATTCCCACAGGGCTGCTGCGCCCGGTTGTGCAGCACGTGGGGCTGCTGAGACAGGCAGCCTGGCTGGGACTCGCCCTGCACTGCACGGGCCCATCCGTGCCTCTTCAGGGCACATCTCCAGCAGCAGTACCGGGAGCCCTGCACTGCATTTCCCCGGCACTCATACCAGATGGATCCTGTTCACACCCGGTGCTGGCACAGTGGGCTCTGCCATGCCCCACTCACCCTGTGCTGGTCGGTGCTGCCTGGGATCCTTTGGACTGGCCGAGCTGGGTGCTGAGGCGGCAGCCCTGGAGCCCTGCGGGGAGCACGGCTGTGCACCAGGGTCAGGTTCCACGGAGACTTCACTGTCACGCATGGATAGTGCCTTTTATTAGCCGAGGCCGAAGGAAGGAAGAGGAGTCGTGTGCTCTCCACGCCAAGGCCACACTCTGGCCACCCGCCGCCAAGCAAGGTCATGGGCAGACAAAGAAGCAGCTCTCAGCCGTAGGGATGCCAAAACCCACGCCCCCAGGGACACCCTGAGCCAGCCAGGCACCTCAGCAGGACAAGAGATGCTGTGGGCAGTGCGCTACCAGCTCCCCCGTAGTCACGCAAGGCACTGGGAAGCTTGGAGGAGGGGCCATGCCGTTCCCGGCAGTGCATGCTGGTGGTCACCACCACCTTCTGAGCTGGGAGAGCTGGCAGGAGATGAGCTGACAAAGCCATTAGCACTGGCCAGCGTGTCTGTGTCAAGGGATCTTGCCAAGCAAACCTTATCTGCTCTGAGGAGATCCAAAGACGCCTGATAAAGGCAACTGTAACAGGATCTCTGGCCTTGAAAAGCGAAGTAAAAGTGGGAGGGAGGGATCCTCAGCAGGATGTGAGGGGCGAGAGAGGTATCCCAGCCCATGTCCAGGCACCTCCCTGAAGGCTGCTTTGACTTCCCACGCCAAGCTGCAATCCCCTCGTCTCGCCCAGAGCTGAACGCGTGGGGGTGGCCCGGGTCTGCCCGGGGAGATGGCTTGTCCGGGGGCAGCTCCACTGGCCGGAGATCTGCCAGCAGCTGTGCCCTCCATCACCAGCGTTTCAACGCTGCCGAGCATCCCCCGCTCCCTCGGGCACCCACAGCCTGGCTCCCCCAGCACCTTTCAGCAGCAATCAGGGTACTCTTGCAGCAGCGCAGAGGCCCCCCCCCCACCCATCCTCGGCAGAGCCCCTGAGCTCCAGGGACAGCCTCTCATGCCTGGCCAGCCCTGCTTGGACCGACTTCCGTGCACGCAGCAGGCAGCCAACACTTCCCCGAACATCCTTAGCGAGCAGAGAATTGCTTAACCACTTCCCTTCTCGAGGAATGAGCTCCAGCACGGCACCGGAGCTGCCGTCTGCCCAGGGCCACGGTCCCACCACCATTAGTGCTGGGTCAGTGCACTGACAGCCCTGCAGCACAAACCGGATCCAGATCGCAAACCGGGGAACAATGGTGCTTCTGTTGAATTAGCCGGCAAGAGGGTCCCGGCTGCAGAGTGGGCAGATTCAGAGAGAAGCCGGAGGGTGGGCAGGCAGGCTGGAGCTGGCAGAGCACCTGCCAGCACAGTGCCACCCTGCATCTTTCTAGGAACTAACCAGGAATGCAGATTTACCCCAGTTCGGCACCAGTGACACACATCCGGGATATTTCCCACCCCAGACCAGGCAATCCTCAATGGAGTTTGAGTAACGCCAAACTTCCCTGGGAGAACTGGGGAGAAGAGCTGGGGGTGTGGTCTGCAGCTGAGCGTGCCCCATGCAGCATGCAGCAGCTGGGCACACGGGAGACACCATTCCATGGAGCTGACACAGGGCTGGGAGCAGAAGCCCAGGGAGGAGCAGTCTTTCACAGCCCAAAGAAAAGCTGGACACATTGGGTGGTTCTGAGCACCATTTTATTGAGGGCTGGACACCTGCTAGGACTTCATAACAAAAAGTTCACTTCATTTAAGAAAAAAGACAGTCTGGTTTTTGTCCCATTCCCTCCAAAGAGTGGAAAAATGCTAGCGCTGTCTTTTCACTAAGCAATGCCATTCCAAAATATACAACATTGAATGTGGAACAGCCCAGCTTCATATTAACATTACACATTATTAGAACTTCAGAAACATTCTACACAAACAAATGAAACGGTAAAAAGTTCACTCAAGAACAAGATGGTCATTTGTAAAATCATCATACAAAGTTTGTTACTCGCCCTCCCGTTGGCTGCAGTTGCTGTTCCCCAGCCATTGCTTGGGATGCCCAAACACCAGGGAATGCCACAGCAGAGCCTGTGGTGCCAGTCCCAGCCGGAGTAGTCGGTCATGCTGTGGCGTGGAAACAGCTCTCGTGGAGATGCTGGTTGGCAGAGAGTAGCGCAAGTGGCCGGGCAGTGCCCACCCAGAGCCCCTGTGTCCCTGGGAGCGGCTGCCGTGCCTCTGCTCAGGAAATGCTACTCCTCAGGAGTGCTCCACCGGGAGCCAGGAGGGGGGAGGGCGCCACACGGTGCCTTCCCCGCCATGAACAAACACCGATACTTGTTTTGTCCCAACCCAGGCCTGGGCAGTGTGGCGGAGCAGGGGCAGGAGGAGAGGCATTTCTGGGGGTAGCTTTGCAGCACTTTCTCTTTTAAAACAGCACCATGTGCCTGTGTCTGTGGGAACCACCAGACACTCAGAGGGGCTGCCTGTAGCCACAGGAACACAGGAATGGAAAAGGCTAATTAAGACAATAAGGAGAGAGTCCAGACGATAATAAGGCCTTTAAGGGACTCCCTGGGGAAGGTATTTCGGAGGCCATGTGAGCAGGGCCAGATTGTGAGACCGATGAAGGATGGGGGGGTGCCTGCTCCAAAAGGACTCCCCTCCCCTGCAGCACTAGTGCCCATGTAGTGCTGCCAGGCAGAGTACGGGAAGCTCTGTGGCCGGGCAGGGATGGAGGGAAGGCAGTGCTGCAGAACACCATAGCCTTGGCTCCTCTGTTTGCACATCTCCTGCACCAGACACAGAAGCTGCAGGCTGCTGGCTGTGCAGGGGCTGCTGGCATCCTTAGCTTTCCCTACTCCCAGCTTCTTGCTTTTCCACCAACTTCCTTGTTGTTCCTAAGCAAAGGGAGGGGTCTGGCCTCAGCACTATGGCTTAGGAGGCAGCTGCTGGCCAACCTGCGAGTTCCAGCTGTGTCACACCTGCAGACAAGCTCCATTTGACACTCAGGGATGACCTTGTGACAAGGGCTGGCCTCTCATGTCTTCTGGGACAAGATTCCTCCGAGGCACCTGGCACTTTCCTAACAGCACCCAGCTCCAGGCAGAACAGGCTGCGAGGAGAGGGAAACCCGAGCATGGTGCTCTCTAGCAGAGTCCCGAATGTGAGGGCTCAGGAGCAACCTGCCCTGCTGTGCTCTCCACAGGTGGTGCCAGCCCACCCAGCTGGCAAAGCTGAGGGCTGCAGCACCTTCAGGAAGATGCCAGATATCCTAGAACTGCTGTCATCTCTGTGGGTCACCTCAGCTCCTGGAAGGCCATCCCCATCTGAGCACAGGAGCAAACAGGCCAGTGCCATTTTGAAGACTGAAAAAGAAACTGTTACTTCCACACAAACCAACCAGTCTGGCTGAGCAGCCGGTGCTCCACAGCTCAGGACCGACCCTGCCAACCACGGCCAAAAAAGGATCCTCCCACCAAAACCTGCCTTTCTGCCTGGGAAGCTGCCCAGCCCAAATCACACTGCCCAGCTGGAGCTCAGAGACAAACCCGCTCTCCCATACCCAGGGATCCCTGGAGCCATGGCCAAAGGCGCAGCTCCTAGACAGGGCAGGGAACTTGGATCCAAAGGGGAAGAAGAGTTGGAGTGGCTGCTGGCAAGTTCTGGCCATGAACACAGCAAAAGTCACAATTAAAAGGGCACAAACTCTGTGCTCAATTCCAAAACCCAAAGCCTCCCAGCCCCTCCTGCCACAGCTGGAGCTGGGGTGGAGAAGTGCTGCTGCTGTACAAGGAGGGCCTGGAGGACAGGCCACAGAACAAGAGCAGCTGTGGAGCAGGACCATGGAGCCACATGCGCAGCATCACCACCTGTGCCATTCTGCTCCCGATTTCCCTGCCATGTTTTTAGCTGGCAACTGGCTGAACTCCATGCAAGGAAGCACCAGGCAATGGGGGGGGGGTCTCAGTCCACTAACCCCAGCCCCGTTAGTATGAACTGGTCTGAGTGCTGTCCAGCGAGGTGAGCACTCCAGGGAGCACACCATCTCCACACACTGATATACCACTTGCGGGCTGCCAAGCATGAGTAACAAAATAATCCTTTCTTATTTTGCAAAAAAGTGCTTAAGAAATTCTGTACAAGGATTGCTACAGCAGCTGGGTCAGGGGGGATGCAAACAGTTTAGAAGCAGCAGCAGCAACGCACTACATGGCTTGCAGGGAAGAGGCTGAGAAGAAACTTCCACAACCGTAAGCAGTGGCAGATGGTGAAATCTGATCACAGTGGACATGAGCTTCAAAACATTTCTACCAATTAACATTGGGATTTCAACTGGTATCTGATGTCAGCTTCCCCTTCAGCTGCCTGCCGGACAAGCTACTCTCCCCATGGGCTTTGCTGACGGACATCTGAAGCATGCAGGAAGCTCAAGGACCTTGTCTGGTGGAAGGGAAGCATAAACTGCTTCTTGGCAGCTGAATAAAAGGAGAAATGATTTCCAAAAAAATCAGTTGGAAGAACAGCCCTTTGACCGCTAGCCGAATCATTTCTAGAAGTGACAGTGGCACAAATCCATGCGTTAAAAGCATTCCTAAGAGAGTCTCCAAAGCTCTCGGCTGTCACAGTGCCCAGAACAACACAGGCCAGGTTAGGCACTTGGATGAATTCAAAGTGACTAATACAGAAACAGGTCTGAACAAGGTGCATACCACATGCTCAGCAGAGACCACAGCGCTCTGGGCAATGCATTTCTATGGGCCCTGCCAGTTACGGCTGCAGAGATCCCTGGAAGGCAAGTGTTACTCTGCTGCCACAGAATAACACAGGATGGAAGGGACCTGTGGGGGAGATCTCTGGTTAGATCAGGTCTTAGGTAGCTCTGGTTTGATCAAACCCTTCATCTTCCCTAAACAGCAGAGAGCAGTGTCCATGCAGAGCCCCTCTGCAGCCTTGTGCACATCAGTGTGACATGCCCAGGACACCGGGAGCATCCACACCTGGGCATGAGTCAAAGGATGGTGGAGCCAACCCACATCAGACTGAGGCACTCCCTCTGCCAGCACTGGCTGACGGGCAGCAGTTGCTGGCATTGGCACAGGGGCTGTAAAGCCCCTCTATAACAACCTGCAACCCTTTCAGTCAAGTTCCCAAAGCACCTGCAAGAGGAAGAAGAGACAACAGGAGGGCAGAGAATGGAGGTCCAGTGCTGCCCTGTTGCTCAGGGCCCTGTGGTCTGTTAGAGATGCGCAGGAGAGCTGACAGAGACGGGACTGGTGATAGGCAGGTCCCTGAGCACACAGTTATGGAGTGCTCACTTCCCTGGCAGGAGTCTCAGTGGCACAGAGGCGTTTCCAAAGCTTGTCTCTCCCTGTGGAGCAGAAAACCTTTTGCTGGTGGTCTGAGAAGGACATAGGGCAAACTGTCATCACCAAGCCCGCACAGAACTCAGCTCAGTGCTGGGAAAGGCACGGCAGCACTAAGGCTGGATGCTGTGCTGGATGTGTTAAGCAACAGTACAAGCCAAGTCCTTAACTGGCAAAGACCCAAGCTGTGAAAGACAAGAGGTGACAGAAAAGAGTGGGGAGGCAGGCAGCAGTGCAGCTGGGGGAAGACATACAGCGACGAGGAGGGGTGTGGCCTGGTAAGTTGGCCTCAGGTGCTCAGCGTCCCGCTCAGGCTGGAGGAAAAGCGACCTCGACCTGGATTCAGCTTTGTTGATGCACGTTGTTTTTCCCAGCGGAGGCCAAGTGCTCAGCTGGGACGTCTGCGCTGCATGAGGAGGCTCCAAAGACAGCACTCAGTGCCCTTATAAGGGTCTGGGAACAGGGGAAGCTGCTGAGCAGCCTGACAGCAATACCACAGGCAGGAGTTCAGAGCCCTCCTCGGGAAACAGCCCAAAAGAGAAACACCAGTGCAGGACTTCAAGACCTGGCATTTGAGAGCGTGGGAATGAGAAAGGTCTGAAGGAGTGGGAACAAAAGGAACAAAGCAATTTTTGGCCAGTTGACAGTGATGGAAAGCCCCTGTTCATCCAGCACCAGGTCAGGACAGGGAACTCTCTGCCAGGGCATTTTAAAACACAGAAGCAGAAGAAAATATTTCCTCATCCTCTGCAGCCAAGCAGCGGCATTCACAGGTCAGTCTCAAACACTGCAAGTTATGATCTCTGACAGCAACTCAGAACCCAAGTGTGGGGTTCAGGGCTTGCAATCATCCCCTGAATCATAAAATCACAGAATGGTTTGGATTGAAAGGGATCTTAAAGATCACCTTGTTCCAACCAACCCGCCATGGGCAGGGACACCTTCCACTAGACCAGGTTGCTCAGTGAAGGAGAACCTCCACACTGCTCTACATAGGTGAGAGGAGAACCTAGATGTACCTCAGAACACTCAACTTCCATGCCCTCTCACCCCATCATGAACCTCCTCTCTTCTCTCCATACCACAGTCTTCCCTTCTGCACTGGGGATCAGACACTGACCCCTTTTACAAACCACTGAAATCCAAGCAGGTGCTTAGGGGGTAGGGCTTAAATATAAGGAGCTGGGACTTCCCTGGGGAGCTCATCCCTTCAGCCAATGTCCACAGAGATTACTAGGTCAGACAACTGGTATTTTGAGCTGGCGAGAGAATGAATGGATTACACTACTGCTGCAGAGATCTGAGCACACAGCGGTGCACGGAGCCAGGCCCATGCCCAGCCCAATGTCTCTTCCTTTCCCCAGGACACCAGGTTGTCCCTTCCAGGTGACAGCAGCAGTATTAGCTGCTCAAACGAGGTGTTTCTCCTGGGATTAGTAGATCCCGCCCTGTGGAGCGCAGACCCGTTTTCCCATCCGACAGCATGCCCCTGGTGCAGGGAGGCAACAGCAGCCGTCTGCAGTGGTTCTGCAGTGCCTCCTGGGGACGGGCAGAGCCTGCACTCCTTCCACACAGAGCTCACACACCTGCCACACACCTTCTCACATCTCTGATGGCACAGCAAGGCTGCCATCCACCACAACATGGTGCTCATCTCCCCTCCTGCTGCTTCATCCCCACAAACCACAGAAAGCGACTCTCTGTGTTTAAGTGCTGGTATATGTCCTCCCAAATTTTTTGCTTTTCTGTTTTAACTCAGGCTCAAATGTCCCACTGAGCTCTGGGACTGGCAGGATGTAGCTAATACATTCAAACACAGCCTGTGTCTCTGTCGTGGTTTAACTCCAGCCAAAACCGACAGTCTTCTCTACCAGCACCTGGAATCTGCTCCTGGAACACCCAGCAACAGCAAAGCAGTTACGTGGTGGGCAGGACACTACACAACTCCTGCTAACAATTCCAGCCCTTTGGCTCTAACAGGCACAGTTCATGATCCATAGCTGCACCTGGCATATAGGAGAGCAGAGTAATGCTGGGCACTGAGGAGGAATCCTCTTCGGAGGCAAAGCCTTACCATGAGTTCAGAACTTCTGCTACCACAAAGGGAAGAGGCACCTAGAGATGTCAGACAGACTTGCAGCCCTGTGACACTCCCCCACTGTTACGCAGAGGTAATACCGAAAATAGGATTAAAACTACCAGCTAGTAATTCTCCAAATTGTTTGGCATTCTGGAGACAAACAAGTGGCTACAACGCTGCTGCCTCCGAGCTGCTCAAGGGAGCCCACGACAGACTGTCACAACACTGAACCACAAAGGAATCCCGGCACCTTTCAACAAAAGACTAGCTGAAGGGAAGGAGGAACAAAAGCTATCAAACCCAATCCCAGAGGGATGGAGGAAGTGCATCTTCCCACAGTTCCTGGGCCAAATGAACATATATGGATATATAGATATATAGATAATAAAGTTATAAAATTTGATCAAAATAAAACCAGTAAATGTACAGCTTGAAAAAGAGCAACATCACAGTGCATCAATGTCATGAGAAAGTCCTGTGTTCTCCCCTGCACAAGAGCACAGCCTGCCATGTTCAGGGAGCCTGGTGGGAAGTGAGCCCTCCAGCCTGCTCAGCTCGATGCTGGCCAGAGTCACCGTCCCGTGCTCCCACACAGGGGTTTGGATTTCTGCAGCCAGTTCTGCACAGCAGTGGCACACAGGCAGAAACAGCACGAGAGCGGGCTGCTCTGTCTGCAGGTTAGTCGGCATATTGGCACCAGAGACACAGAGTCATTCCTAAACCTCTCTGCGCTCTGGTGCCAGGCTTGTATTTACTTACTTACAAAAAAAAGTGACAAAGTGAAGAAACTCAGGGGACACTATGAGAATGGGACAAGGGCTGAATTCGGATCACGGGGGACAGGTTGACCCTAAGAATCTTCTGTGCTCTCCTCCTCACTTCATCATCAGAGGAAGAGTTGCCCACCTTGATGGTCCGGAATTTCAGCAGGTTCAAAGTGCTCTGAGCCTGTCGAGTTTTCTTTCGGACAGGAATGGTATTTGCTTTTTTCCTCTGTGGTGCTTCTCTTGCCTCTGTAGCTCTTCTCTTCTTCTGCCCAGTGCTCTCCCGGTAAGTGCTGCTGTCCTTCCACTCTGTTTTTCCCACCAGAGCTTCCTTATTTTTGATTTTCAAGGTCTTGGGCTGTGGTGCTGTGGTGCAGCCCTGCGATGAGCTGCCTGTGACTCTCCCGTTGAGAACTCCTGAGGCTTTGCAGGCGTTGCTCTCCTGCAGCACTCCACCCTTTGGTCCCTTCAGAAGGTTTAAAGCGCGGGTGGCAGAATCTGGTGCTTTCTTGACTGAATGCTTGTACGCCTTGCCTTCGGTTATTTTAGTGCTCTTGCCTGAAGAAAACTGCCTCGGTGGACTTGAAGTCTTGAGGAGTTTAAGGTCTGAGGGTGAGATCCCAAGACGCCCTTGTGTGTACTTGGACTCCAAACAGGACGTTGCGGTTTTCAGCGGCACCAGGGCTTCCAGAACCACTGACAGTCTCATGGCTGGATACACGTCAGGATACATGCTTGTAGGGAAGCCCACTGCCGCTGCCTTGGATGTGCCAGATCCTGTCTGCTTCAAAGAGCTCAAGAGGAGATTTGTGGAATCCCCTTTGGAGACTGGTTGACCAGAGACTTTCAAAGAGGTCACTGGAATGCTGGTGGGCGAAGGGGCCATTTTTGCCACTGAGTTCCTGGCTGGACTCTGAGTGGACTCAGTGGTGCTGGCGCAGTTGCGCTGTGTGTTTTCTTCCGTTTGACTCGGTGTGACCGCTGTGCAGGAGCTATACCCGTACACATCCTTACTCCTCAGAATTGTGGGCTGGTAGCCCTCCTCCTTCAGGCCTTGGATGAAGGCCACCAGCTGGGTCTCTGTGTCCGAAAGGTCCTTGGACATTGGGTTGAAGACTCGGAGGGCTTCCTCCAGCACTTTATGTCCTGCAGAGGAAATTCTCGACCAGGAATGGACAGCTTTTTCTTCCTCATTGTTCACTGCAATATTCATGGCATTAGGCAAGCAGGTGCTTCAAAAAGGTCCAAATTACTGGAAAAACAACCCTTGATACCTCAAAAGGAGAAAGAAGACAGTTAGCTTACAGTAACTGAAATTATCCCAAGTTTCTAAGATGGGACCTGAAACCATTAAGCCCAGGCGTGGCTGGTCGCAAACACTGGGTCAGATTCTGGGCTTAACCCAAGGCAGAAGCATCATCAAGAAAATCCTGTCACTCATTTATCTCTGAAATAAAAGTAAAACATCTCTCACAAAAATATTCTCCAACCTAAACAAAGATTTCAGGAAATCCCGTCCAATCCACCCCAAGATGAAGGACTCCACTGATTAACTCAGCAAAATCTGCAGCTTGTTTCCAGTTTGAGTTTGACCCACCCCAGCTTTGGGTAAACAGATCTCATTTTCCCTGGGAAAAATTGAACCCTCCTTGAACCCTCTCCCTGTGCACACACCACGAGCAGCACTATCGAACCATCTCAACACTAAGAAGTGCCTGAGCACTTCAACTTCATCCCAGCACCACCTTCAATTTCTCAGCTTCTTAACTGATGCTGCTCAAAAATTGATTCTGAGTCCCTGCCAAAGCTACAGCTTCCTCCTGGAGACCTGGCAACAGGGCTGGAGGCTGTTCCAGTTGTGCTTCATTGATGCCGAATGCTGTGGCAAGACAGCACTGCTCCTTGCTGTTCCCTTGTTTGAACAACGGTCCACAACTTGCTGTCACAGCAAACTGGTGTTGATCCAAGGACACTTGCTGCCAAGTGAGGAGGAAGCAGGAAATTCAAGCAGGGCGGTATGAAGGAAACACACATCACCAGGGCCAAGTGCACAAAGGCCTGAGGGACAACACTGGGATCACACTCAGGGCACTACGCAGCTGCCTGCCCGGCATAAAAGCTTCAGTTATTGCCTTCAATAAAAAATAGGCACTGAAGGGCAGTCCAGGCAGGACTTTAGGATGCACCCAGGAGAACTCTGATCCTGGTGGCCTCACAGCTCCACAGCTGTGTGCTAGATCTGCAAGGCGTAAAATCTTTAGCTCCATTGATACCTCTCAAAACAATAATGAAGATTCAGTTAAAAACCCTAATCAGGGAAATGCAGGAGGTGTCAGAGACACTTTTGGAGAGGGTAGTGCACAGGCAAGAAAGCTGTGATGGAGAAGTTAGCGCCTGAGCAGTCAGAGCAAGGAACTACTTATGTCCCACATTCCACCCAGAACTCTGGTCTCACCACAGCAACGGAGCAGAGCCCGTGCTGCCGCCAGCTGCACAAGCAGGGAAGAGACACAAGCCAAGAGCAGCCACAGAAGGGAAAGCACAGGTCAGTGGGGGAGTAAGAACCTCCACGTGACAGACTAATCTCAGTCAAGTGCTCTGCAGACGTCATGGCCGGAGAGGGATTTGGAGGAGGATAATGCAGTTGTTCAGCAGCAGGCGGGGGATCTCCCACGAAGCAGGAGAGGCAGGCAGGGAAGTGATCCCACAGAGCCCCAGCCAGCGTCACCAGCCAGCATGAGAGTCACCACCTCCAAAGTGACCAAGCAGTGCCAGGCACAGAAAAGCCAGAGAGGGTTTAATGTTAATTTCGGTCTGGTAGTGAGGCAGAGACCAACGAAGAAGCACAAATAACATGCGCTCAACAGGCTGCAAAATGGATCATCTTCAGGCTGCAGCTGGGACAGCTGAAGGGGTGTTCTGGCTGTGACATTTCATGGGAACAGGACTCCCCAACATCTGTCTGCTTGGTCCTGTTTGGTGTACTGCCAGCTGCAGTGGAGGAAAGCCAGCCACGAGCAGACGCACCCCCGGACCCTCTGTCCGCCCGACAGCAGGTTCCCTCACGTGACACACCACCGGGGGGCCGGGGGGCTACGGGAACACAGCACTATCCGCACGGTGCAAGGAGAGCACCGGACGGGCACTGCTAGCACGGGTTTAGAGGCCTGGCTGTCCGAGCATGGAAAGGGCTCTCCGGGTGAACCGCAGGGAGAAGCGGCTGCCAGCAGGGCCGAGACGCGGGGCTGGGGCAGCCTGTAGAGCTGGAAGCCGGTGCGCAGTCCCAAGGAGGGCTCGACGGGGCCGCCAGGTCCCCGCTCTGCCTCTCCTTTTGGCCCGCCCCTCGGCATAGGCGATGCCCCTTCCCGAGCGCCCGTCCCTCGCTCCCGCTGCACCCTCCCCAAGTCTCG
>VZRS01008422.1:18456-51161 GCA_013398055.1 Ifrita kowaldi
CTGGCCCAGGGCGGCGGGCGCGGGCGCCTTCGCGTGGGCCACTTTCCCCGCCATGCCCACGCGGCGCGTGTACTGCAGCGCTGCGCACCGCGACGGGCAGCTCTTCGTGCTGGGCGGCTGCGGGGGCGGCGGGCGAGCCCTGGGAACTGCCGAGGTGCTCGACCTCCCAGCCCAGCGCTGGACCACGCTCCCACCACTGCCCACGCCGCGGGCTGGCGCTGCCGCCCTCGCCCTGGGCAAGCAGATCTTGGTGGTGGGCGGCGTGGATGCGGCGCAGAGCCCCCTCGCCTCCGTTGAGGTCTACCACGTGGATGAGGGCAAGTGGGAGAAGAAGGCGGCACTGGCTCAGCCCTCCATGGGCATCTCAGCTGTGCAGAGAGGTGAGGGGTAGAACGAGTTGTGACTCCTGCTCAAAGTTTGCTGAGCATCCTTGGAGTCTTGGCACAACGCAGCATGCCAGGAGCCAGGGTTGGTCCCTGTATGTGGTGCACGTGTCTGCTCCCTGGACAGGGATGCTCTGGCATGGACCAGGCTGCAGCCTGGTGGGCAGGGCAGAGGAGATGTCAGGACAGTGGTGGGAGCAGGCAGGGGTGCCGGCCGGCTGCACTGGAAGCAAGAGCAGGATTTGGCAGTATGGCTGTGTTGCCATGGTGTCTCCAGGGAGATGGTACTGCCGAGAATAATTAGAGACGATGGCCTTGTGCTCCTCTCTGTGCCTGATGGATGGGGTGGAGAGGGGGCCGAGAGGGTCCCAGTGTGGTCAGGGCATTGCCAGGCTCAGGCCTGGCTGGACTCACTGTCCCCCAGCTGCCCTGGAGCAGCGTCTGGCTGTGGGGCTCGGCAGTGCCTGTGCTGCCTGCCTTGGAGGGCATGGGGGGACTCCCAGCCTTTTGGCGCTGCCAACAGATCCCCCTGCCTCACGGCTGCCTCTTTTCCAGATGGGGCTGTCTACGCGCTGGGGGGAATGGGTGCGGACACCTCTCCCCAGGCACTGGTCCGTGTCTATGAGCCAGCAAAGGACCACTGGCAGCCGCTGCCCTCCATGCCCACCCCGTGTTATGGGGCCTCTGCCTTCCTGCAGGGCAACAAGATCTTCGTCCTGGGTAGGTGCTGCTGGGGCAAACCGAGCATCCTCTGTGCCTCTGCCCTCTCCTTCTGCTGTTCACGGGCCAGAGAATGACCTGGTGCACCCCGGGGTGACTCCATGCTGCCCAGCGCTGCAGCCAGCGGGCCTCATCCTGCTTGCTGAGCACACCAGTAGTGCCAGCGCAGGGCACTGGCAGCCACAACATCTCCTCTGTGCACAGGGGGTCGGCAAGGCAAGCTGCCCGTCACCGCCTTCGAGGCCTTTGACCTGGAGACAAGGAGCTGGACGCGCTACCCCAGCGTGCCCAGCCGCCGCGCCTTCGCTGCCTGTGCCATGGTTGATGGGGTTGTCTTCAGCCTGGGCGGGCTGCAGCAGCCAGGGCCCCACAACTTCTATTCCCGTCCCCACTTTGTCAACACCGTGGAGATGTTTGATCCTGCGCAGGGTGAGCTCCATGTCCCTGGGTGAGGTGGGACCCTCATCCTGTGGGTCCAGGATGATTCTGTGAGTTGGTGAGGGGTGTCTGTGCCTGAGGGACATGATCATCTGGGCTCTGAACATTAACCCCTTGCACCCATGGTGAATCCTGCCCTGTGCTCCCTGGTCCCAGGGAGTGATTAACCCGGGGGTGTCCTGGCCTTGGTGTGTAGAGAGGAACCCCAGTGGGCGATGTTCACTCCCTCTCATACCCAGGTGTGTGGAGAAAGCCAAGCCGCACCATCCGTATGAAGGAGAAGAGAGCCGACTTCGTGGCTGGATGCCTGGGAGGAAGAGTGGTGGCTGTGGGTGGCCTCGGTAATGCTGGGGGTAGGCGCATGGCCATGTTCCCGTCCCCGTTCTTTGTGGCACATCAGTGATCTGCATGGCAGTAGGGAGGTTGGCTGTGCAAAGCCAGGGGTTTACTGCAACACTGTCTGCAGCAACATCTCTCTGTGCCCTCACAAGTGCTGGGGGGACCCTACTGTCCTGTGCCACAGGCTGTCCCACTGTGCCCCTTGCCCCTTTCACCCCCCAACCAGGCTTCTCCCAGCTCATGTGCAGCGTGCCGGGCTCACACAGCCCATGGTGGCTCAGCTCCACTGTGCAGGGCTGCAGTGCTGCATCCCTCTCCCGAGAGAGCTGGGGAAAGGTTAGAGCTGTCAGTCAGCAGAGGGGATACAGCAGGAAGGGCTGCCTGGGGAGCCTGGTGCCAGCCACAGCACCCCCAGCCCTGCAGTGAAGGCTGCCAGACCCCCAAGGTCACTGGGGGAGTGGGGAATGGTGCTGGCTGCATCCTTGCAGTGTGGTATTGCTCCTGAGTCCTGCTGCAGCTGGAGCTGCCCTCCCTTATCCCTGCAGCATGCTGGCACGGGGAGGGGGGAGGGTGAGGAGTGGCTAGCGGGGCAGAGCCAGGAATGGGGCATTAGTGCCAGCATCCATCCCTGCGGGGACTCTGTTAATCCTCTTGTGCCCCCACTAATTGCCTCTGGGATCTCAGAGCCCATGCAGCCCAGGGCTCCTGTTGAGGCATCAAAGGGATGTGGAGGGGGAAAGGCAGAGCCTGGGGTGGGGGGAGGGATCTGCACAGGGGCTGATGTCATTCTGTCTTCCACAGGGAACCAGTCCTGCCCACTGGACTCAGTGGAAGGGTTCAGCCTCTCGCTGAAAAAGTGGGAGCTGCTGCCCCCCATGCCCACTGGCCGCTGCTCCTGCTCCAGCTGCCCAGCGCCCAGCCTGCTCTTCGTCATCGGCGGTGTGGCCCAGGGTCCCAGTGGCGCTGTCGAGGCTCTGTGCCTGCGTGATGTGCCCTGAGTGGGACCCTGGGGACCAGCCCTGGCCAAGCACCAAGTGCCTGAAGACAGGGACAGGGTGTGTCAGCACCCATGTGTTCACCCAGGGTAACCTGGCTCCAGGAAGCCTCTGTCCCATGATGCCGGGCACCAGAGCAGCTGCAGTTTTGGGAACTCCTCCCAGCTCCTGCAGCGCTGTGGCAATGAAGCCCAGGGCAAACTCCTGCCTGGTGGGATGGCCATCGCCAGCAGTGTGGAGGGAGCAGCGGTGGCAGGACTGTCGCTGGCCTCACTGCCCTGTCCGGCCCCATCTGTGCCACGGCGTGTCCGTGCCGTGTGTGTAGCAGTGAGTGCTGTGTCGTTGTAGACCCAGTCGATGTCTCATGTAGCACAGAGGTGCCCTGTAGCTCAGTGCCTGGGAGGTGACGTAGCATCTCAAATAAATGAAACACGTGGAATTTTATCCCACTGGAGTTGTGTCGTCTCTGGTTATTGTACTCCAGGGCAGACACATGCCGCAGCCTGTCAGGAAAATCCCTCCCAAGGCAGAGTTCAGTGACTCCATACTGTGGAGCAGGGGTAACTCTTGTTCTCCCACCTCCAGGGTGAGTGGAACAATGTGATGTAGAGATCCAGCCCCTGTTTGGAGAGGGGGAGCTGAGCAGTGGCTGTCCTGCCTTGGCACAGCTTTGTTCCTGCTTGGCCTCCTGTGGGTGAAGAGGCTGTGGGGGGTGAAGGCAGCAGCGGGAGAGGGGCTTTTTTGGAGGAAGCAAGGGTGTGAGAGAGGCAGAGAATGGGGAGGGCTGCCAGGATGCTGAGAAGAAATAAGAGATGTCTAATGTCAGGGTTCCTGGGCCCTATCCAGCACCACTGCCCCATCTCAAAGGATGGACCGTGGCTGGTGTGTGGGAGAGCTGGGTCAAACTGTGTCCAGCTTCTGTAGGCAGGAGCCCTGCAATCCTGCTTACTGGCAACCAAGAAAGGAATGTAAGCTCCATACTGGTGGTGTCTGTGGGTGATGTTTAGGGGTGCACTGCGAGATCAAGGGGAGGTGACACTTGAATTACCCAGTGCTATGGGGCCACCTGAGCCTTGCTGCTCTTGGCTTCACACAGAGTCCCACACCGAAAGCAGAGAGCAGGTGAGAGATTTGATCTTTCATTGGTACATTAGAAAGATCTCACAAGTCCAGGTAAATATCAAATACAGATGCCTGACCTTTTAGAGAAGACAGCTAGCTTGAGCCTCTGGTGAGCTGCAAGGCTGTAGAGACAGGAAACTGAATCCCATCAGAGTGTGGCAGAATCGGACACACTGCTGGGGCAGGCTGTGCCATGTCCCAGGAGCATCACAGCATGGGAAAAGTTGGAAACTATTCATAAAAGAGCATTCAGAAAACATTTTCATGTTGGTGCTCCATTGCCTCTGGTGCCCACCTGGCACAGTGGCTGCAGGGTCCGTCCTGATGTGCTGCATGGCTGTTTGCCTGTGATTTGGGAAGAACAGCTTGGGATACCTGGACTGGTAATACCTCAGCTGGAAGCATCCCTGCATCTGCCTCTGGAGTTGCCATAGAAACCACCGCTGTGCCAGAGCCAGCATCAATAGTGAGCCCCAAATTAGAGCCGGGAGGATGCGCTGGCAGCCGGGGAGGAGGTCAGTGGTTTGTGCTATGGTAGGGGGCTGGACAGAGGGACACCTCCTCTAAGCACAATGTGCTCCAGCCTTCTATGAGTATTTCACAGCACTCCCTGACCTGTGCTCAGCCCTAGTGGGCTTGTCCTTCTCGGGGTCCTGGAAGGTGACAGACCCCTTGCTGCCACTTTGGTACATCTCCCCACCCTGACAGCTCTTTCCAAAAGCCACCAAGACATGTAATAATTCCACTCCTGCTAAAACTTTAGTCATGGGAGACCCTGAATCATGGAGCTACATTGGAAACACAGGCCTGATTAATAAGCTTTTCCCTCAGGAGCATCGCATGAATGGGATAAATCAAGACGCTGAGTCACCAGCAAATTGACATCCCTGTGTCCCAACTTCACAAGCTCCCTGCTGCTGATGGGGTGCCCAAGGCTACTTTTCCAAATTCAAGGCGGTGGCAGCTGCAAGAGCCAGAGAATGCTGGAGGGGGAAGCTGCAGCTCAGGACCCCCTTGCTGTTGCGGTGTTTCCAGCAGTAAGGCTGATGATCCCTGCCCCACAGGGGTTTGCCCCTCTGTCAGCAGCACTTTGCCTCCTGCACGCACTTTCCTGGCACATCAACCCACCGGAGTGTCTTTTGGCTTGGCTCCTCTACCTGAGAGGAACAGAAATCTGTGACCTCTCATATTAAGTGTGGATTTCTCATTCTTTTCTCTGTCCACTTTTGAGTACAAGACCAGAATCCCGTTTGAATGAGGGGAGAAAAGTTACCAGGAAAATGCCCAAGGACATCTCTGGGATGGAGAGATGAGGGTCCTGACCACTTTTGCAGACTAACATGTTATTAGTGTTCTAACATGAACAACTCCTGTGAGTTTCTAATGAAATGTGCTATGAAGTTAAAAAAGTTGAGGGATGTACCGAGTATATTGCTGTCTATCTCCTGGAAGCTTCTGCTAATTTTTGCTAAAGGAAAGACTACAAGTATCTGGCCACCCTCCCTAATGCTAGAAGCACAGACTGTTATTTCAGATATAAGGAGAGCTATGAACCAGCGCCTGGCAACGTGGTTAATCTCCCCAGAGCATGTTATGGACGGGGGAGATGGAAATGGAGGTAGCTGTCAGACCTATAATTAAAAAAATATGTTTCCATATAGAAATTTCTTTCCGTTGTCAGGAGAGATGGAAATACAAAAATCTCATTTATCATATTCCACAAGCTCGCTAGACGCTCACGCCAGAAGGCTCCAGCCGCATCAGAAATAGGAATAGCTCTTCCTAAGTACCTAAAATAACATGTCGAGCCTTATCACCAGTGCGCACAGCACCGGCAATTCCGTTTCTAATGGCAGTGGAAGTATTGTAAATGGGTACAGGACTCTACAGTCTCTTCTGCAGGGAGATCTGGGCCAACTTTTCAATCGTGAGCAATAAAATGGTGGAAAATCACTGTTTATGATGCAGTGCCATATAGGACCTTGGTGCACAGCAGGGCTCTTGGCAGCAGTGCCGTGTACTGGCCTGTACTACAGAGCTGCAGGCAGTTCAGGAGCAGAACAAGGCTTTTATTTACTCAAAAAGTGCAATAAACATCAACATTTCCATCAGCTTGGCTCTCTGGAGGAAGGTTTGCTTTCCAGCCCATGGTTGCCTTGGACAACCCAGCCACTACCCCATCCCTGAAGTAGGAACACGGTCCAAGCTGCAACTCCCTACTCTGGTCCTAGAAAATGAACCCATCAGAGTCTTCTCATTTAGCTGGGAGGTATCAAGCTGCCTTGATTAATCCAAGCTATTTAAACCAACTCTAGTGCTGTAATGTCAAGCAAAAACAATGCAGTGAGGTCACTCCAGTAAGATTTTTATGGGTAAAAGGCCAGAATTTAATTTTTTTATCTAAAGTGAAAGCTTTATCTACATAGGATTTGATTAGGAAACCAGATACATTCATCAAGAAAGCCACTGTTTTGACATCCCCGAGCTCCAGGCTGCCTTTAATGTTAAAGGCAAAAGAGAATGGAGGGGAATGCAAGTAATTCCCCATATCTATTCATGAATTTATGTCAACCTTATTTCTGCAGTGGTTTAGTGCTTATGGAGTATTTTCAGAGCCAGGAAACAAACATTTTAACTAGTATTGAAATAGTTTTGAATTAAAGGAGGAAAAAATAGGCAAGCAAGGATGCCTGTTTTACATTCCTAAGCACGGGGGTTACGGAACCACAAGGCAAAAAATCCAGTAAAACTATATTTGAGAATGTTTCTCTGGGGAATGTTTAGATGATGGTTATTTTTGTCATACTTCTGATGGGTGAAATTAAATCCTTCTGCATTTCTGCCAGAGGTATTTACATGAGAGACCACACAGCCTCTGGAAATGAAGGAAATGGGTGCTGTGGCTGCCGTGCTCCCATGGGAGCAATCCTCAGTGTGCCAGGTTCCAAGCTTTCAGCTTTCTCTTCCTCCCAGTGTCCTGTGATGACCCCCTGTGCCCGGGGCTATGCTTCCAGGTGAGGGGCAAGGGCTGGCTGGTGGCGTGACTGGAGCTGGGGCTGATCCTGAGTCCATAGCCACAGGGTGAGATCCAGAGAGCCCCCAGCCTCAGGGTGAGATCCAGAGACCCTCAGCCCTGAGGTGACCACAGGGACCCTCAGCTCCAGGGAAGGAGCCAGGGACACTCAGTCCCAGGGTGACCCCAGGGACCTCTATAGGACCTCGAGGCATCTCAAGCCTCAGGGTGAGGTCCAGGGGCCTCCAGCCTTAAGGTGAAATCCAGGGACTCTCAGCCCCAAACTGATCCCAGGGACCCCCAGCCTTGAGGTGAAATCCAGGAACCCTCAGCCCTGGGATGAGACCCAGGGACCCCCACAGGATCCCCAGGCCTCTCAAGTCTCAGAGCGCAATCCAGGAACTCTCAGCTTGGGGTGACCCCAAGGGCCCTCAGGCCCAGATTGACCCCAGGGACCCCCAGCCCTGGGGTGAGACCCAGGGACTGCCCCAGGGCACTGAGGCCCCTCAGGCCCCACAGGGTGGGCAGGCCCAGTGGTCAGCTGCATCCCAGCCCTGGGGAGGGCCCCAGGCCAGGCCTGCCCTGGGCCTGCAGGGCCGTGTCTCCCTGGGCTGTCCCCACAGCCACAGGACACAGGTGACACTGCCCTGAGAGGGCGTGATCATCTTCTTCTATCCTCCTCCTCCCTGCAGGGCCCTGTGACACTATGGCTGCTGCTGGCAGGGAGGGGCCATGAGGCTCGGAGCCATGGTGTTGGCTGGGGGCTCCCTGCCGGGGTGTCAGCCCTGAGAACAACATGAACTTCAACGTGTGGAACATCAAGGAGATGCTGAGCACACCGACAGTCCTCGGGTGAGCATGAGTGGGGGGAGATGGAGACGGGATGGGGTGTGAAACCAAACACTTGGCAGGGGTGAAGGCAGTGAAGTGAAACATGTCCAGAACTGATTTGTGGCTAATTAGGGAAATCTAATGGGAATTCATTATCCTCCCCTGGAAACCTGTTTATGCCCCCAGCCTGCAGCACTGCCATAGATCCACCATTGCTGGGAATCTAAAAATGAGCATCAGCTGGAAGCTGTACCCTTGTCCATTCAGGGTGTATTTGGGGAAGCCCTGTGAGCTGTCCTCATCTCATTAGATAAGTTAAGTGTTCCACTTGCCTGTGCAGAGGGCAGATAGAATGAATCGTGATGTGCAATATTATTGCACATTATGTAACTCAAAAATTATTCCATATCCTGCATTTATACACATGGCTTGCTTTTTCCCAGCAGAAGCCAAAGAGCAGCTAGAACTCCACACATCTACAATCTACAGTGAAACAACAAATATTCAGATGTAAACATCTGGAGGGCAAATATGTAAGACAAGCTGCATTTTGTACTTCAGAGCATCCTGTGTATCACATGGCTAAAAAAGGCAGTGGGATTCATCCCCTGTTTGACTCCAGACAAGCTAATTGACAAATTTGGTGCTCTGAGCCTCTTAGTTAAATAACCCACTTACATAACTAACTTGTTCAAATTCACAGTTTTAGTCATACTGTCTCTTTGGCCAGATGTTACCACAATGATGGATGATAATGAAAACATAATAGTCATTTTCTTGCCCATTATAAAAATGCTTGTCATATATATATGAATTAATTGAATTTTGTACAGATGCAGGGAGCAAAGGGGAGCCAATTCAGGGAAAAATGTATCTATATCTGTCATAGTTTTGTCTTTATAATTGTGCATTGCTTAACTCTATTGTCTTCTTGGTACCTGCAGATTTATTTTGTTTGTTTTTCGGGAGGGGGGTTGTTAGTTTTCAGTAAGTTGTTCCTAAGTTTGAAAACCTGTGACTTTCTTTCTGCTCAGAGACTGAGGAGGGGAAATTTAGCGAATATATTAAAAAGACATAATATTATATATAAAATATAAAATTACATTTTTTTATTATATGCAAGATATATAAGATATATTTTTTAAATATATAAATAATTCTGTGGAGTTGTGCCATAGGGAAGGAAATGAGTGGAAGAAGCACAGATGCCTATTTGGAAAGGGATCACTTGAATTTTTTCCTCCTCCAAAGTAGCCTATTGCCTACAATGTCTTCCCTTTTAACTCAATAATTAATACAGGAAGAAAATATAGGCAAGATTTTAACACCCACTCCTCAGCATTCCACATTTTTTGCAAGTGAGTTCAAAAGGGTCAAATAGGGCATAAAACATTACTGGAAATGCAGCTGGGTTTTTGGAGGAGGTAAGAAGAGGGAGAAAATTTTCTGTGGACAATTAACTTTTTCTAAAGGAAAGAAAAGTTTCCCACAGGAACACGTGAATGTGTGTGTGTATTTGAAATAAGGGGAAAAGGTGTTGATTACTTTTCCCTGGCTCACTTCTATTACTAGAAACCTTTCCCACCACAGCAGGGTATGTTGTTTAATCCCCAGAAAACTCTTTCAGGGAGCTTTAAAAATGAAACATGAAATCAGCATATAATCTAGGCACAGTATGACTCACTCTGTGAGTTCTGTGCAAGTTTGAGTCAGGGTGTTACTTCTGAGAGCAGCTGCCACCAGGTCCCCAGAAAATGCAGAGCTCCAGTGATGCACTGCTCTCACAGCCACAGCTCTGCACAAACCCAAGACTGCTCTGGGTTTTATTTGTTGTCTGTCAGACACACAAGTGCTTCTCTGCAACCCTAACAGCCTGAGAAACAGGGTGTGGGCAACCAAAGTCCCTTTTCCACCTGGTTTTATGTATGAATATTGACATAATAGAGATACTAGAAATGCAGCAGAGGGAAGATTATCAAGTTAGACAATAATATCAGAGTGCCAGTTATTTTAGAGGGTGGAAGGGGGCCACATGACAGCTATACTGGGAAAGCTTAGGCTTAATTGAAGTATATTGACAAAGGACACCGTTTTTATAGATTGAAATGCCAGCCTTCATTAGAGAAAGTGCCACATTAGAGCAGTGCTGCCGCCTGCCCAGCCAGGAGGGCTGGCAGGAGGAGATCACAGATGATGCAAGAACAGCAGCCACAAAAGCAGTGATGCTTCAATCAGCCTTTGATTGACTGGAAAAGCATCACAGGGGTGTGATGCTGAAAGTTGATTTTCAGACACCATCAATACTGTGCCTCGACCACGGAGCTCACAGGGGAAGAGACGTATCTTGCCTTGGCCCTGAGCTGAGTGCAAGACCCATGTTCAGGCTATTTACTCTTACAGTGCTACCACGAGAGTGGCAGTAGGGAACTGGAGTAAGTATCTGCAGGAGCAGCAGAAGCCAAAAAATCCACTACTGTTAATTAAGAAAAAAAATTACACTGGAATAGTAACAAGAAACCTCATTAAAAAATAAATTAAACTGTACAGCTGGAAGGGTTAAATGCTTGCCTGAGGCAGGAAGATTATTTAGACTTGATTATTTAGATTTTAAATTGAAGTTATGAGAAATTTCTTGTACCATGAGAAAAGAAGTAACTTGCTAAATGCGTAAAAGCTACTCATATACTGACTTCCAAAGACATCAGAAGCAGAGAGCCTGCCAGAAAGTGTGTTCAGGCCAAGAAATTATGAAAATATTAAAGAGGCATTCAAAACAGATGCTTGAAGTTAAAGCCTACTTGGGCCACTACTCCCTACAGTTTATTTCTGCTGTTGAGAATAACTTCCAAGTTTAACAACCTCATTCAATCCATTATCCCATGAAATTCCATCCCACATCACAAGGTCACATATTTTGAAGTTGCATTAAGGTCCGAAAATAAGCAGAAAATGAAGAAGACAGCCAGGACAAAGACCAGGAGAGCAGCTGTAAAATTCCAGAGCCTCACAGGAATGAGAAACCAGGGCTGTAAGTGCAGGCTGGAAGATGGCTTCAGGCTAGAGAGGGGGGTGGCAAAAAATATCCCTGTCTCCAGCTGCCTAACTTTTAATAAGGTTGGGGATGCATTTTGTGGGAGCAAACAGGACTGCTCTGCAGAAATCCCAATCTCCTCTTGAGGAAAAGGCTCTGTTGTAACCAGCAACCAGCTCAGGACAAAGGGCTAACATGGATTCTAAGGTAAGGAATGTCTGGGCAGTATTGAATCACAGCTGAATGAATAATGAATAAACTCATAGAAAGCAAAAATGACCTTGAGAAATTAGAATAAGACCAGAGGGATTTTGAACCTGAAATCTGGAAACTGGAGGCAGTGTTTCAGCTGAATAACTGAGAGGGATTTCATCATGGTTAATGCATTAGGGCCAGTGCCAGAATCTGATTGTAGAAATTCCTTTTAGGACGTGGTGCAAATTATTTGCAGCAAGCAGGTCCTGCCATTCCAGAGGACAGGAAGCAGAAGAATAATTTTCTACTGTGACTGTTTCCAGTGAAGAGATGGCAAATAGCTGGAGGCTGCAATAACGGCTAAAATTCCTTGATTTAAACTCCTCCAGCTCCCCTGCACCCAAAGCCAAGGCTGATCCTTGCTCATTTGCTGAGCACATTGGCACATTGGCACATTGACAGGCAGCTGATAGTGAGGATGAGAGCAGTATAGCAGAACTAGAGACAGTTCCTATAGATACAGGCTAAAGCCAGGAGGAAGAGCAGGTGAAGAGCAGCTCCTAGAATTTGAGTTGGATTTGTTGTGATTCAGCCCTCGTCCCTAAATGAGGAGGAACAGAAAGGGCTGTGAGATTTTCTGGAGGGGAATCAGGAGAAGAGAGACTTTATGGCACTGATCCTACTCAAGACACTGCTACTAGGAGAGAAAGCTCTTCTTTGGGGAAGAGGCTTTACTGCACTTTGAAGAAATGTGTCAGAAAGGTGTAAGTGAGCTTCACCCACAGTGCCTGAGAAGAAGAGAAATGTTGGCACAGGTTCAGTGGGGATGACAGAACCAGAGAGAATCACTTATAGCAGCACTGCACATAAATGTTATGTTGCAAATTGTAGAAGTCTCAGTTTGCTTTTTCAAATTACTCTTAAACCTTGGTGTTGGCACATAAGGATGGATCCAAACAGCAGAATACGAATACCAGTTTTAAAAAAAGATTGACGAGGCCTGTGGCAATTTACAGTTATGAAGTTTTAGTTTGTCAATGTCCCTAGAACATCTAGGAAACACAAGAAGAGAGTAATTATCACATGCCATGTTTGTTTTGAGGCAAGGCAGAACCTTTGAATGAAAGGTGAATGTTTATATGTGGTTGTGCTAAAATATTTGGAGTGGAAATCAGAAAATTAGAAAAATGGAAGAAGCTCCCGAAAGCTCTGACTCCTTCTATAAAGGGGGAATTTCCACTGACAACAGGGAAACGGAGACTGTGAAGATCTAACTGACCCCCCAGATATGCAGAACGCTGCAGATTTTTTAGATCACGTTCATATCACAAGAAAGGGTTGGAGCTGCCAATATTGCAATACCTTGCATTGAGTCAGGTGGGAAAATGAAATCATACCATCAGTCAGCAGAGGATGATTTACCATTTTTTGGAGCTGTCAAGAGCTTGTTTTACATATCTAAAGTTAATTTTGCTTTGGATGTATATGCTAGTGCCAGTACCAAAGGAATGTTATGGGCACCAACACACGGACGTTTTGGGACACGGCTCATGTTAGCATACAGCTAAAAGTTCTCCCGAGGTAAACTATTGCATCACTTAGGAGGGACTGCTAACTGGGATTGCATACCGGGGATGTTTCCTTGCTGTTTATGGGAAGGGGTTTATATTTAGGACAGAACATGCATCTCTGCATCTCAGGCATTCTGAAGGGAATGGTCAGGTGGTTAGAAGAGCTGGAGTTGCCTGATCACGGATCTGATCCCACATGTGATCACGGTTGTCTGATGTCTCTGTCAGGGACAGGCCTGGGTCAAGCATGGCCAGGCTGATGGCTTGCCCAGATGGTCTTGTTAGTAAATTAATTGCCAGCAGTGTTAAGCAAGGGAGAAAGAAATCCATTGCTCAGGGGAATGTGTGTGTTCAAAAGAGACATCTGTTTCACCTCCCCCTCTAATTTGCAGAAGTGCCGTCATACCTAAACCAACTGCTGAGGTAGTGGACTTAAGACAGAAAAATTGGGCTCCAGAGCAGCCAACAGCCACCTTTGGTTGTAGTGCAGAGTAAGCCCGGGAAGTCACTTGGCTCATAAAGTCCTCTCAGCTCAATACTCCTCATAAAATCTTTGTTATAAGAATCTTGTGCTTCGGGTATTGAATAACACAAAGGATCTGAGAAAATGAGCATATTGCGGGGTGTGATATTCACCAGTTGTACTGGACACTTTCAAAGGGGGTTTGTCAAGACAGTAAAGCATCTAGAGATTATAAAAACCCTTCCTCAAACTAAGAGGGAGCTTTTTTTTTGCTGGAAGACAGGAGGATTTAGAAAACTGGTGCAGGAGGTGTGCTACTCACAGGCTCTGCCTGTGTGCAGTCGTGGCAACCCATGTGCTCACGTCTCCCCCACATACTGGCTGTAGATTAAGAAATTTTTTTTTTTTTTCACAAAGCTTCACTGAGATGGAAACAAGAAGCTGTGCAGGTAAAACTGTATTCAGATTTTTTTCTTAGTAGATTTGGGGTCCAGAGAGGGATCAAGGGAGAAGTTTTGAATTCAGGCAGACTTATCAGGCTTTTTGAGAATCCAGAAACCCATACCTCATCTATTTTTGCCTGCAGCTCAGTGTACTCAGTGAGCTTAAAGCCAAAAGTATTAATATGATATTGTCAGTGACACTACTATATAATGGAGACTGAGCAGTTCAAGTACTGCTGCTAAATCCTTTTCCTGTTGTGTCTATGATGTTTGGGCTCCTTCCAAAACTGGGGATTAACCAAACACGTCACTGTTAATAAATGTTGAGGTGATCATCTCTTGTTCTACACACAAATTATTCTCCTGTTCCTTGTCCTTTACTTGCATCATTTGATATGGAAGAAAAATATTGTGTAAAATTTTCATTAATTTATTTTAGTCTCTAGTTCCCAGCTCTAAAGGCAGCAACACATCTCTCCATCTTGGTAGCTCAAAAAAAGCAAGAACTGAGAATATAAACTTGGCCCAGATTTTTTGTGTTTGGTTCTAATCTAAACACTCTGCCAGACCTTGTGGATGTGGAGCAATGGAATAGTGATAATTTAGACAGAAAGACGGTAGATTTAGATTGATTATTATGAAAAAAATTCTTTCCTGTGAGGGTGATGAGGCACTGGCACAGGTTGCCAGAGAAGCTGTGGATGCCCCATCTCTGAAAATGTTCAAGGCCAGGAGGGATGGGACTTTGAGTAGCATGGTACAGTGGAAGATGTCCCTGCCCATGGCAAGAGGGCTGGAACTAGGTTATCTTTGAGGTCTCTTCTAACCCAAACCATTCTACAATTCTTTGCGAAAAATGAAAGAAGTCTTTTGTATGTATTTTTGCTAACAAAAACTTGAAACCAGCCTCCAACACAATGAGAAGCAGTGCAGCTGTGCAGGGAAATGTTTGTCTGAGGGAAGCTGGTCCTGTGCCATGAGCCTTGTCCGTAAAGCAAGAAAGGAGTGTAAGAGTGTTTCTGAAGAGGAGTAGAATCAGAGTAACACAGCACAAAATCAAGGGTATCTAGAAAAGATTTATTTGAGTAATGCTCAAGGGAAATAAAAGTGCTTTTGAGTAGCATGTTAATATGTTTGAAATATTTCCAACAATTCAGATCAGTTCATCCAGCCATATGCTACCTCTATTTATTTGTTGTTCTACTGTGTCAGACTTAAGGCTTGTGGAGAGTAAATGCCCAAGAAATGTCAACGATTAGTCAGAAAGTTTTATTCTGTTGGAACTGCCTTCCCATTAATTGAATCAACACCTGAGTTACAACAGAAATTGTTACCAAGAGTAGCTGGAAGGGAGAGATCCAGCACTCACCATGAGCCCAAGGTGTCTCTTTAACTAAGACTGATTGACAAGGCAGGTAGGATGAGCTGTGTTAGATGCCCAGTCCTGGGTTTGGTCTTGTGTCTGCACGACATGCTGGAGAAACACCTTCACTCCTATAAGGTGAATGTGGAGCTACCACACTCTGGGTGGGTGTGGTAGTTTAAGATAACCCGTCTGGCTTATCTTAGAATTCAACCGTACGCCATTATAAGAACAGTGCCTTGCAAGCAGAGAGTAAAAATTAACATGTTGGGGTGGGCCACGATCAAGCAGTTCCAGCAGGACATGTACGAAATTCTGTTTGGCTTTTTAATTGCTCCAGACTCATTCACATCCCTCTCTGCACCATTTCAGGCCTAATAAGATTTCCATGCGGAGCAGCGCTGCCAGTGACTACTCGAGTCTGAGTGATTCTCAGCTGCTCTTCGGCTCCCAGTTCTGCCCGGAGAATGTGCAGTCGGCAGCAGCACCACTGGAGCTGGGCTCGCAGCTGGGACAGCAGAACTCCCAGGATGTGAGTCTCACTCTCAGTCAGCCCTGTGCAGGCACACATCCACCACTCAAAGTTAATGGGAAATGCTGAAATCAGGTGGTAACATTTGCAAACATCAGTAACTGCTGAAATCAAGTTATCTTCTACCTACATACACATATTTACTGTGACAAGACAAAGTAGCAGCCTGGTCAGATGAAAACCTGGTTTTTATAACAGATTGCTATAAATTATTATTGAGATAGGTATTATTTTCTTCAATCACATGTTTTGAGTTACTAAAATAATATGAAATTATTCTCAAGCTAATGTCTTTAGACCACCTAGCTAGCCAAGGTAGAATATTACATCTATTTTTCTTTCAAAATGTTGTGTTTCACTTCCTTAGCTTTCTGCAAGAATGACAGCGCTACTCAGTGTTTGCTTCCCTGCACTGACAATGACCTTGCTGCATTGTTGTTATGGCAGATGCTTGGATGATTTTGGATAGGGATGAAGAGTTTCTACGCTCACAATATTCCTCCTACAGCTCATGGTTTCTGATGTTACCAGCCTCCACTAAAATAGTTCCTGCACTGCTGACAGAGAGCACCAGATCTGAATAAACACACCTGGAGTAAATATTAGGAAAGAGCAGTGGTGCCAGCTGGGAGGCCCCAGGCTGTCCTTCAGTTCCAGATGCTATCTGCTGTCCTATGCATTTTGCCTAGGAGCAGTTTTCATCAGACACAAAGTAGGAAATTCACTTTTCACGATGAAAAAAAAATAATGGAGTTTGCATTTTCCTATGTTTTAAGGAAAAGGCATTTCCATTTTGGTTGCACAGTGTCTGGAAATTTTGTAGAACGAAGCTTTCATATTAATATTAAATTTCTTGTTCTAAAATGTGTATTGAAGCATGTGAAAAACTCATCTACAGTCTGTTGATGTTGCTAGTTGGCAGCAAAATGATGTCATCCACCAGGAAATTCAATAGGATTTTTTTTAGATTCCTGTACAGGCAGATTCTACTGACAACTTGAACTTTTTCACAATTCCAGGAACACTGGAATTCGTTTATAGTCTCTGTCTTGAACATAGAAGGGATAAAACCCTGCACATCTTATAATTGTGGCAAGCTGAAAATGCTCAAGATGAGAGAAAAGCCTGTGTCTGGAGGAATTTGGGCTGGGTCTCAGTTCCACAGGGAGTTGATCTAACTAGGCACACTAAATGAGGCATAATCTCACTAAATTCTTAATCTCCTCGTCCAATCTAATCTGTCATGCCCAATCACTGCAATCTGTCTGCAAAGCACTGGATAAACAAGTGGTTTCTTCTAAGTAATGTTCTGATAATTTTTGTACTTCAACATTTTTCTTTTGTTTGTGTCACAGAGTGAGCCCAGTATTTTTGCCAAATACCAGGCAAAACCACAGTTATTTGATGAAGACACAAGAGAAAAAGGTTCACTTAATTTTGGTGCAGGAAGAGTGAAAAGTGTCTTGGAAAATTTTGAAGTGAATAAGAACAAAATAAAGGACAAATATGACCGGTATGTAGACATCCATTGGAAATTCTTTCCATGCTGGTGGACATCACTCCCTGCAGCTCCTTCTTCCCCTCTTGCAAATCATACATGACATAGCTGTACATTTCTCCAAGAAAAGTATTTTCAGGTTTCAAATAATTTCTAATTGGAGAGAGTCGCAAGGTAAGAGAATAGGGTTTAGTTGCAATTTATGTAACACATTCAGTCATAAGCCCCATGGAACAGCAAAACTCTAACCTGAATTTATCTTTGTCCTTCTTTATCTAATCAGCATTGTTTCTTTTTTCTGTATTGGTTCTCTGTGAAAAACCTTATTTTTCAAAATTTTATAGGCTGTGTGGGGACTGATAAAAGGGACTCTGAGCATGGCCTTCCCATTTGGGCCAGGTGAGGGGATTGCCAAACACACTTGTGTGCAGGTTGCATCTTTATAAACCTGCACATATCTCTAGAATTTTATTTCCATACAAGATTTTTATGTATTGTGGGTTTTTTTGATAACAGACAAGTGTTATTTGCTAATGTAATTTGCATCTGCTCTTTGTCAGATGTCAAGAATTACACGTACCTGTAGGTCCTGAAGGACTTTAAGGAACGAGCCAGTGATTTGAAGCTCAAAAATGAAATATGGCAAACTCCCTAGTGCACCTATAAATAATTCTTAGCACTGTACATTTTGTAATGTAACATCCACAGTGAAGGGTGTTTTTATTAAAAGCCTTTGATCAAATCTAGCTATGTATCTCTCCTGCCTTTTCAATAGGCACTATGTTTCTGATAAGGCAAAATTTGATTCTCTATTGCCTATTAGAGGAAGATTTTTGTAATGAAATAAGAAAGTAGTTTTAAATGTTTAGGCATCACTCATAATTATTCTTTATTTTTTCTTTAAATGGATCGTGCTCCTTCCTACACTCCAGACTCGCTCCCAAATTAGAAGCCTGTTTATAGAAATAACTATATTATCTTTGCAAAGATGAGTGTATCATTTATCAATTTGTATCCCCCGCAAGTTTGACTAAGAAAATGAGTATCTTCCTTTCCATAAGTCTAGAGAGATTTCAGAAGCACTGCCTAATTCTCATAACTAGATTCTACCTGGCCTCTGCATATTTTTGGCTGTTGTAATTTAGATTGCTCAAATGATTGACTTAAAATGCCCCAAATCTTCAGAGAGGAAAAGGTTATCACTTTGCTTAGCAACCATCTGTGCATTTTGGTGTGGCAGGTTAATCATGAATATAGCCTGGTTCCTGATAGGCTGGCTCAACTTAAAAGGACAGATGACAAAAACCACAGTCATAATCTCAGGAGGAAAGGATTTGCAGTATTTGTTCTTCCTGGCCTGGGCTTTGTTGATGCTGAAGCTTTTCCCATGTTTTTCCCACAGTTATTTTAGTCCAAACACAATACCCGTGTATCGCAGCAACTGGCATGTCACCACACAGGCTGGGTCCTTCCGGAGCAGATAACATGGCCATCACACCCCAGCAGCTAACGGGCAGTTGTGCAAATGCAAATTAAAATTTTGAGAGAGAGACACCAAAAATCTGAGAGTAAAAACCTCATAACTTCATGTATATGACATACATGGGCATTTGTGTATATGTATTTTTTTCTTACTTTACATTGCAGAGTCCATGTTTTTCTAAAACAACTGAGGTGACTTCAAAGGGTTATGCCCCCGAAGTAATCATGTTTCCATGCTTACATTACGTACTACACTATGCCTTGCAGTGTTTCCTGACTCATTTTTACAGTAATCTTATCAATTTTTGTACACTTAAGTAACTTACATTTCTGGTTCATACTTGTTGGTTTTTTCCATTTTAGTGAAGTCCTAAGCACCTTTATTTCCAACATCAAAGACAGGCTTCAAGAGGTAAGTTACGTCAAATTCAGAATGTAAAACAGTGAAGAGTTAGAAATACTACAGACCACTCAGTGTTCACATTCTCTCCTTTACTATGCTGATATCTAAAATATTACATGGTGTGTCTTAAGCACTCAAATACTTTAAACCAACAATTACAAGGTTTTTTGCATAAACCATTGCCTTTGGGGCCTTAGGGTCAAGGTCTTTGGGGACTTGCTTCAGAGCCAGCAGTGGAATTTCTCTGGGTGTCTGGAGCAAAAACAAGCTGTAGTGGCGGTCTACAAATACCAGTTCTTTTTTTCTTCTGCCTGAAGAAAGCAGTCTACTCTCAGGATTAGTCATTGTGGTCTGAAGGTGAAGGTCTCTCCCCTAACCCTTCTATAATTAATTTTAGTAGTTATTATTAGTCCTATTTTACAGATCAGTATCTCTTTTTTGAAATCTTTTCAGATTTCATGAGCCTTTTGAGCCATCCCAGTTCTTCTTTGGGGTTGCAACCAGCAGCTGAACAAATTGTTTCAAATGACAGATAAACAACCATTTTCAGGCTGCTCCATTCCATGAGTTGCAGTCATTGTTCTGTGGCATCTGAGGCTGTGATTTTCCAAACAAAGAAAAGGCAATGTTTTAATTTTCCCATTTACCTTTGTTTTTGCAGCTGCAAGTGGGCTTCGAGAAGTTTGAAGAAATGTTCGACTCTAAAAACAAATCCATTTTCGTTTGCCTAGAAACCCTTTCCAAGACATGTAAGTCCTTCCTGTGTTCCTGTTAACAGCAGAGGGCACAGTGAAACTGCCAAATGTCAGCGTGTTGTCTGCAGGCTGGGGTGAACTGGGCAAGTCATGCCACTCACAGCTGCTCTCCCTAAGGGAGGAGGGAAAATAAGACTTATCCATGCTATGGACTGGTCAGTTTTTCCATTCCTACTCTGTCATTTTTTCCCTTTCTCTGCTCTCTTGTATTTAGGTGTTGCATGGTTAGACACTGTGCTCAAATAGATAAACACTATCTCTGGTTTTGGGTTTTGCCTGGAGTATGGTCATTTTTAGACTATCTGGAGTACTAATGGAATACACAGTAAAAATAACTTAGGTATTTATATCCTGAGTATCCAGTTTCAGTTTTTAGGGCTTTCTCAGATTTTCATATGTTAGTTTGCAGTGTTCCATTACTCCTCTGTGCTTGAAGGGATTAAGTTTTGGATGTAAACAAAACTAGTACTACTCATTTCTTGAATGAGAAGCACATAGTGAAGCACACTATTGCCATGATAAAAAAGTGACCTCCAGAAAAGCTAATAATGTAAAACACTTTTGAACAACTCTGTCTCTGAAGTGGCTAATCACAGAAATCTTTACTGAGGGAAAATGCTTCAAGAAATTGTTTCTAATTTAGCTTAGATCTGAGCCTTTGAGAGTACATTAATTTTTAATGCTGGTGTGATACTTTATCAACACCCTGTCAGGACTGCTCAGAGCTTGCTCTGCTCTGTGCAAGAACAAGAGGCCATTTTCAATACACACAAGAGACGTGAAGTGAGTTATATCTTGTAAGACGAAGGCAGCAGACCTTCACAAAAGCACAATAACATTCAGTGTGGCAAACTGTGGCTTCCACAAAGCACATCTTTGACAGATACCCTTTAAATCAACAGAGCCCTCTCAGGCAAGAAGAGTGGAGTCCGATGCATTCTGCAGGAGGCCATGATAGGCTGTACATTTGAAATACCAATCTTGTTGTACTAAGAACACTCCTTTGCCGTGCTTGGCAAGTGCTCTTGGTGGGACCCTAATGTAAACAAGAATCTGTCTGCTTTGGCCAGCACAGCAAGTTCCCTATTACACATTTTCCCATCTCCTAATTACTTCAGTGCCTCAACTTGTCCACTCTGCAGCAGGACTTTGCCTAATTTCTCATACCTCATGCACAGAAGTTGTTGTCATGGCACTGAAAATCAAATCTATTGTTCATGAGTCCCCCTCTTCATTCCATACCATTTACTCAGCTGTCCTGTTTCCTCTCCATATCCATTTTAAATGAATGTGCCTTGAATGAAATGAGGAACCTCCCAGAGGTGCATACTGCTAGATTTTCAAAGCAATTGAAAAGAAAAATTGGCACTTTCTGTAAAGCATCATGCTGCAGAATGTTGAATATATAATGAAAATCATCACATGCTGCACAATGTTGGTCTTTTTATATTTCTGGGAGGTTTATCTGTCACTGGTTAATTGCAGATAAACAGTGTCATTTGACTGATATCACAGCGGTGCATAATTAAGTTCCCACTAAATAGATACCTACGCTAGTGCCTTGAAAAGAGACAATTCCCTTGAAAAACTGGTATAAAATTCCAAAACTCAGGTGATAAAGAGCTAAATTCAGAGCTAACAAAGTTCTGAATGCCAGGGGGTGATGATACAGTACCTTGGGATGCGGATGACATGGCAGAGACATGTTAAATCATTGGCAGTGGAGGATTTCACAGGCAGGAGAGGAATGCAGAAGAGGAAGAGAACTAGTGCACCAGGACATTCCAACAGCTCTGAAAAGCAAAGGAAGGTGGGACTTGAAATCAAGTCTGTCTTCATTAGAGTTTATAAGGAGTATCACAGGCTGCATTTTTAGCAAACACATTTGGCATAGTCTGCATAGCCACTGGGAGAAAACAAAACAGAAAATATTTTTCAAAATGTATTTCCAAAGCATTTCCAAATGCTGTTGGACTGGCATACTCTGTGCAGGAAGATTTTTAAAAATGTTCTCTTTTGAGTATTTATCCATATGTGCTTGCACACAGTGGGTAGAGCTGTGTCTGGCACTGGAGATGAGACAAGGTTTGGCTGAGCAGCTTCCACAGAGGCACAGGTGCTCTGTGCCTTGCTCACATCTTGGTGTGCGGTGCTCAGGGATGCAAAGAGGCAGGCAGACCCTGTGGCCTCAGTTCTTCCACCTTATACAGTTTCTGCGGTTGACTTGCCCACTTATCATTTGCTCTTTCCTTCACGTTTCCACTCCTGTAGATCGTTTCTTTTCATATTTTTCACATTTTAATTTATATACCTGTACTGCTATCAAAGCCTTCTATTTCTTTATACAAATTCTGATTTTTACCACTCAGCCCTCTCTGCGCCGCTTTGCTGTTCTGGCATCTGGTAGTTCCAGCTGTGACAGCTCAGAACAGCCGAATCCTCCACAACACCTTGTCTGCACTGCACATGAGCAGCATCCTCCCAGCCAGCATGCCACAGGCAATCCTCTGACACACTGCCATCAAGGGTGACAAAGTAATGTGCAATATGTCACTTACAGAGGTATGAGATGATGCAGTTCTCTGACAAGATCAGGTGCCCAGTGAGCGGTTTTCAAACATGACTTGCTTCCAGACTTCCCAAGCCCAGTAGCTGCTGGCAAAGTTTCCAGGGGAAATGGCTATGTTTAAAACAGAATTTGAGTTTGTGCAGCATGGTCCAGACTGGGACACCCAATTCAGACTCCCTTACATCTTGTATGGATTGAAAAGTCAAAAGGTTCAAAACTGATTTAAAAAATGTTTTTTCCATGTAGCTGCTAACTAGCCATGCAGTGACTGACAAAACTGTTGAGTTGAGGGACTTAACCAGACTCCAAAACATCTCAGCATGGATGGTAAGAGGAAGTGTGGATGTTCCAGTAGGTACTGAAACTCCTCATTGTCCTAGTTCAGGGCTTGGAGCACTGTGTGCTGTAGCACAGGGTGAGATCAGGGGCAGCTCATCCCACAGTCCCACAATGCAGGTGCTATCTGATGTCTTGTGGAAAGAGACCCAGGCTAAGCAAGCACAAAAATGCCAGCTGACTGCTTAGAGCATATCTGAGCAGGATGTGGCCATGACAGCCCAACTGTGTCACCCTCTGGCACAGCTCCATGGCTGCGCAGGGAGAACATGCAGCGCTCTGCTGAGCTCCAGAGCTGTCTTCCCTGACCATGTCTGACCAGGTTTATAGCATCTCCAATTTCCCCTACTGAATATGGGCGTGGGGGAACCAGCCTTCTTCCAAATTGTTATTTAAAGCCTCTGTGCTGTTAGTGCCAGTCTCAGGATGAGCTGCATAGATGATGATAGAGAGACATCAGAAGCAGTTGCTGTTTAATATTCCTAGGCTGGGAGGCTGGTGCTCCATCCCTTGACTGCTCAGGCTGTAGTTCTCAGCTGCTGGGAGTGCAGCTGCACCTGGGTACAGGCTGATTTGCAGGGAGCTCTCTGCAGCACATGGTGGCAGCCCTACCCCTAGGTCCTTCAGCCTTTTATCTCATACCAGATTTCATATTCCAAATGTTATTATTGTAAACAGTAGCATCCGAAGACAAGGATACAGCAAATCAAAACACAGCAATGGTTCAGTTTGTAAAAAACTGCTTTGTTTAAATTACCTCAAGAGAGGCACAAGTCTGTGCATAAGTCACCCATTAACGGAGTAAAGATTTTCTGTCTGTGATCAAGTTATTCAATAACTATCTGCTGCAGGGTTTATTTGAAGAAAAGCTCTGAAGCAGCCTTTCTTGATCATATTCAAAGACAAGAGACTTGACTTAACAGGGTCCTTGAGCTGATCTAATTTGGCCATCTCAACACCTGTTTTTTTTAAGTCTCTATTAATGCTCATTTTTACTTTGTTTATTAGTGTTTGACAAGTCTGAACACTCCTCTGGGTGTGGAAGCAGGGAGGGAAGGAGAGTGCCCCTCCTCTCTACTGAGGGTTTTTTCTGCAGAATACTCCTACACGTACAAACGAAACGCATTCAAAAGGCTGGCTGCTGGTTGCTTGCCTGCAGCATGCTGTGCTGAGTCAAATGTATGTGCAGATCACAAGCCCAGTGGATGCAGGACTATTTTTAGACTGAGGATACTATGTTGAAGAATAATAGGCAGACTAGAGAAACCTGAAAGTTTTAAAAATAATTCTGAGCTAAAATTAAGCATATGAGGAGGAGCAGCAAGATAAGGTAAGCTTGCAGATGCTGCCCTTCCTGTATCTTCGCTATGTAGACATGGAAGGTGATAAAGTGACATGAAAGGAGTTTCTTCCCTTAGTCACTGCTGCTTTCCTTCGCTTTGTAGGTTGGCAGGCTCCCCAAAAACCTGCTGTCAGATTGCAGGTAGCCCTTGTGTCTAACCAGGGAGATGAAAAGGCCCACTCAAACATTCACTCCCCTGTTAAAAACCCATTCTGCAAGTCATAGATTTCCAGGTTTCTAAAACAGTCTAAATCTGTCAGAGCAAAACACTAAAAGATTAAAAACAACAACCAAATTGTCTGCAACAGCATATTGTTTGAAATATGTGCAGATAATCCTCAGAAATCAGCCAAGCTCCTACAGACAACAAGGCAAAGCCATGTAGTGATGTGCATCCTGAAATAATGGAGAAATTCCCCTCAAGCCCAAGTCTGGGAGATGGTTTTAATTCAATGTGTGTGAGGAAGATGCATGGATGAGGCAACTGCGGGGTTCCTTCTCCCAGATGACAGCTGTGTGCACTGTGCCCAAGCAGGGTGCCTTCAGAGGAGGCAAAGTTAAAAACATAGCTGGGAACAGGGGATTCCTGGTGCCAGGAGGTGCCATTCCCTATGTCCATCCCTGAGTGGCACCTCCAGCCCTGTGCCACCCCACACCTCTGCTTTGCGTGGCTGAATGAGACAAACACTTTCAATCTCCTTTCATAAGAGGAGATTACCATGTAAGCACTTAATTAACTTGTAGCTTTCCTCTGCCCGTGTCTCAGTTCAATCTCTTTCTTTCCTTGCACATAGACAGCTGGGAAGGCGTATGGGCTTCCAGACGTCTTGGGGTGCACAGCAGTTCTGTCAGCCGGAGCTGGTGCACCGCCGCACACCACACTGCCCTGTCTCACCTGTAGCCTCTGGTGCTGGCATTTGCATCCTTGTGTCACTTGCTAATTAACTGAATGCCCTTTGGCTTTTGCACCCACGTGACTACCACAGATTTTAAGCATATTTGGCTCATGAGAAGGCCTTGACGAGCACCTTTCAGAGCTGCCTTGTCCCCTCATGCCACCCTGCTCAAGAGCTGATATTTTCCCTTTAGTTGAGGCTTATTTTTTAAGTTTCCCCTTATTTTTTCTCCTTTTTTTTTTTTTAATATTACATGACAAATTCCACTGAAAAGCTTTGTTTGAATCTACAGAAAGGCCACTGTGTTGTCTTTGTCACCTGCCTTGTCTTAGTGCATTAAATCACAATCCAAATTTTATAAAATCTTGTTCCATCTTATTCCATTTCCCTCCATATCTTCGAGTACTTTTCTCCTCAAAGTCTGTTCTAAAACCTCGCACCATATGAGAACAAATTACTAAACCCATAATTGCTCAGATTTTTTTCCTTTCTTCCTTCCCAAATTTTTAGAACATCCCTGGTTTTTTTCACAGAACCGAAGCCTGTACAATCACTTTCTGCCTGCCTCTCCCTAATAGTTTTTAGCTCTTTAACCAATTCCATCTACAGTTTGACAGAAGGGCACAGCTCACTAAGATAATTAAGTCCCTGAAAGCTTAATGAAAATAGCTGAGCAGGAGGAGAAGGGATCCCCAGTGCCCTGCAGCTCTGCAGCCTGTGAGCACAGCATTTTGGTGCAAGAGGTGCTCAGCAAGGAGCTGAGATAAACACAGGCGAGCAGGAACAGCTTCAGATGGGCTCTCAGCTCCTCTGACACCAGAGTCAATCAAACACCTTGGATCTGTAACAAAAGAAGATTCATTAATTGCAGAGCTCTTGTAGCCACTTGTTGAAATGTAGGCTTTATTCTGATTTTTCTCAGGTATGCAGTGCTGCTCCAGCACTCCAGGGTTTCAGCTATCCTGGCCCATTGGTTTGGCAGTGCTTTACTTTAGCAAGAGTGCTTTGGATCCTGTTTTGTGCCAACCAGCCAACATTCCACACCATCTGTACACACCTTCCTGCACCCTTCACAGGAACGACCAGAAATTTTTAGCTTTTTCTCTCTGCACTTTCTCAGCTCTTTCTCTCTATCCTAATTTACGATTTTAGAGGAGACTTCCAAAGGATTGCTAAAGATTTTTCATCTCGATACACACTGCAAACTGTGTTCCCATCCTATAGCATATTAGGCACAGCAGTGGTTCCTGTAAGAGTAATTGAAGCTGTATGGGGGAAGTTATAGTCTTATCCCATCATATAACACAAATTCCCAGGGTTTTATCAGTTTTTCAACAAGACTGACTGAAGCCAAGAGCAACTTGCTCCAATTTAAAACCTTCCCAGGGAGCCTGTGCCTCCACAGGACACTGCTGGGGCCCCCACTACCAAGTGCTGGGCATAGCTGCCTGGTTCAGGTGGTTTCTGACCCCATCTTTTCCCATGACCAGCAAATGGAAATTCAAATTCTTTGCATGCTCCTTCATTATTTCCCTCTATTCCTTCCAGCAGTTTTCCTTCAGTTTTCAGCCTCCTGTGCATTTTTGACACAGTTTCTCTGGTTGCACTTCTTAGCCATTAACCTCTTACACCTCCATCCTGTTTACCATCACCTGGTTGCATGAGAATGTTGGTTATACGGGGGTGGATCAGCTGAACTGGGGTCCCCCTGCCTTGGCCATGCCTGTTGTGCACCTGGCAGACAACCAAGCCTCAGCCTTCCCTGCGCTGAGCCTACCAAATTCTGCAGCTTTGCACAGCCTCCCTTCTCCAGCTGCCGTGTTAACAGAGTGCAGCAAATGAGGTTTGGCCTATGTGCAGCATCTTATAAATTTCAAGTGCCTTGCATTAAACATTCACCCCATTGTTCATTGCCCAGGGTTTGGGGAGATCACAGCAGGAGAATCATGTGGTGATTCATGCCAAGCCATGCAGGAAGTAGCTATAGTATTGATAGTACTTTATTCACATTTACAAATGAAAGACCAAATGTGTTTTTTATTGATTTCCCTGTTTAGTGGAAGATGCTCTTCAAAGTCACTGCAGCTTGGTGCTGAAAGCTTTGACAGATAAAAGCCAAATGGAGCAGGCTCTGCTGGAGATGGAGAGGAGACTTGCAGCCGTAAGTGAAGAAATTAATCTTTTATTCTGAATCCTCATTCTGAATTTCTCCTGCTTCTTCAAAATACTAACTGAATATTAAATTGCCTTCGAATGGTGGATTATAAAGCAGACTGCTCCTGTTATAATGAAAGGGGAAAGACATATTAAAATGCTAATTCCAGGCCAGTTACTGACAGAGGCTTACCCAAGAGCTGGCTAACAGTGCTGTAAGCTCTAATGAAGCCCTGGTCAGTAAGAGAAGAAGCCAACAGTGCCTTGTTGTGGCAGGCCGTGATGGAGCACTCACTGCTTCCTCACCTGACACATGCCTTCGCTGCAGGAGGTGGTGCAGTGCATGCCTGTGAGGGGAGAGCACCTCACAGAAGTGCAGCACCTTATCCCTTCAGCCACATGTTTTTCAGGGAGAGGAAAAAAGACGTGAAAAGAAAACAAGTGGGTGTGAGACATGAGAATGAACTGTCAGAGACCTCCTGAACAGGTCTGGTTTCTCCAAAGGCCCTGCTGCAGGAATTGCTTTTGGCAAGGAGGTGTCACACCACCATGTGAGAAGGCAGTGCTCCTAGGAGAGGGGGCACACAGTGGGTTAGGGGGATGCTCCAGTCCCAAACCTCTCACCTCTATGGGACAGTTTGAGGATATGTATTACACAGGAAGATACAAATTGCTAATCTTTGGTTCAATACCAAACTGACACATAGTACCTAAAACTTTATTACTGTTGTGCCTTTTTGTGGGTTTTTTACTGCTTCTGCTCTGCTTTCTGCTTCCCTAGAAAGATGTGGAGATTTTGGATATGAAATCCAGTATCCAGCTGCTGAAGGAGGCTCTGGAGTCTCTGCCAGCCCAAATGAATGACCAGTTCCTGAAAGTGTGTAAAGAACTTGGTTTCCTGAAGCTCTGTAATACCTCAGCTGAGCAGCACACACTTGTGTCTCGTGCCAGCCTGCCCCCTCACATGATAGATAGGTCTGTCCAGACCTCGCCTGGGCTGTGCCAGCACTGTGTCCTGAGTGAGGAGCACCTGCACTGGCCGTGCTGCCCAGGCAGGGGAGTCTGCAGCTGCTCAGGCTGGTCTCATTTCCCCCATGTGACAGTGGGGCAGCAACACGGGGACTCCCCTGGAAGGAACCAGGTTACTGGAGATGGTACATCTAAGGGTGACCTAAACCCAGCCTCAGGAGACAAAGCCACCCCCATTGCTACAGCAGCCTGTGGCAGAGCAAACACCTTTCCGCAGGAGGTGAAATACAGCTTGGAGACACAGAGCTGTGCTGCCCATCCTTGCATGTGCTGGACTGGCAGACACTTTTTGGGGAGTAGTGAGAAGAAGCGCTGTCCTGTGCTCCCAGAAGTGCCTCTTCCAACCCCACTGAGGAAGGCGTTCAGGAGAGGCACTCGAGGGTTTGAACCCCTGACACCATCACAGCAGCAGCAGCCCCAAGTTTGCCACAATTCTGCACAGAAAGCGTCACCTGGGCAAAGACACAGCAACTGGTCCACAGACCACGAGGTGGACAAGGCAGCTGTAGGGAACAAAACAAAACAGAGTCCAGGAAGGATGTCCTGGAAAAAAGCAACAGGGAGAAAGAAAACATACTCCACTAAGAGGAAAGGCGAACACACTGAATGTGCTGACAGTGGGATGAAGCAGAGGAGGGCAAATGGGGTTATTGACTTGGAAAGCTCCAGAAAAAATTGCCTTCCCAGATACTTGGTTGATCTCAATTCAGAAAACTCTGACTCAGTTTTTGCAGCTCCCCATCAGCAGATCCTCAGCAGTGCTCAGCTGGGGCTTACGGAGAATTTCCCACCAGTGCCGCGCTCTGATAAAAGCCTGCAACAACTTGCAAGCAGAAGAAAGAGAAGTCTCGAAATTAAAAAAAGAGTGGATGTTTCCAGCGTAAGAATGTATCTCTTGGATTCGTCTCCCGAGGAGGATGTACTTTCCCTGTGTAGCACAACAGGTGTAAAGCAAATGAGCTGCTTCGGCATCCAAAGCCCCTCAAGCTCCAAGAAACCACATCCCATCAATCCGCTGGCTCAGCAGAACACAGCCTGTTGCTCTTTACTGTTTGATTGTGATTCTTCTGATTGAAGGTGTTTATTTCATGCTCAGAGCCCTTAGTGCAGGATGACCATTTCAGTTGCAGTTTGTTCCTCTAGGTGTGTTACCTGCTTAGTCAGAGGGAAGACTCAGGCCTGGATGCTTGAAAGTGCTATTGCCCAGTTTGAGATATTGTAAGGGACTATGTGGGGTCTGAGCAGGGCTCTCCTCTGGCTTGGAAAGCTGAGGGGATCTGTATTGCTTTACTTGCCTGCTCCCAGCCATGGGCTTGAGTTACCGAAGTATTTACACAGCAGTGAAGTACCTGACATTCCCAGGGAGGAGAGGGCTGGCAGAGCAGACGGTCAGCCCAGTCAAATTTGGCACTGAGATCTACTGGAAACTCCTCATCTAGATCGATATAATGCTATCTCTGTGGCCAGAGGCTTCACTCTGTTTCTCACTCGTAGTATCTCTGTCACTTTGTTGTGTAAAAGTTCAGGTTTTTGTTAGAGTAGTGTTGTTCTGGTTGATTTCGATCAGGTTCAGATTTGTCTCAGGAGTTGTTTGTGAACTTTGGGCAAGGACAGGTTTAACTGAGGAAAACCAAACCCCAATGTCTCCGGTTCCTCCACTATTGTATCTCTTCTCCTTACAGGCTGAAATTCCTCGGTTTCAGAGATTCCAGGAAGTTATTTTGTTTCTACTTTATTTGTCTTTTGTATCTCTTGGCTGATTACGGAATTCTCCAACATACCTTTTCAAGGGCAGTGGTTCTCAGAGACCAAAGATACGACAGGCAGATCCAGCAGATGAGATGTTGGACAGTCCCAATTCCCACAGAGCAACTCTTTTCAGGGTATCCAGCTGTGTCTGTGGGCAGCTCCCACTGCTTTGGGCATTTGTGTCACATTTGATTTTTGATCTGAAATGTTACAGCAGAAGAAGCAGTTTGGTGTTGACAAAACCATATTGCCACAAATCCAAATTATCCAGCTTTGTCATCCCGAGGGAAATGGCTGGGATCCCTTTTTTCTGCCTTAAATAAACTCATCTTCACCAAAGCCCTGTGTCTCTATTTTGGTTTTTTGGGAGAGGCAGAGTCCTGTTCCAGCAGGAGAACAGGCAGCTGCTCTTTAGCTGTTTAACTCCCCTGGATTGTGGAATTGGGAGGATTCCTTTTTTAGGTCCTCTCTGGTGTTTAAAGATGGAAACCTTCACCCTTCCAGCTTAACATTGGTCCAGTGATGTTAATTAGCAAGGAGAAGGGGGGGGGTGGAGGGGGGACAGTCAGACTTGGGGAGCCCCCAGAGCCTTGGAACCCCCCTGTCAGTGAAGGGGGCTGGTGATGGCTGCCAGCAGCAGTGGCTGTTCGTTTGACATCGCCCTTGTGTACCCGCCTCCCCAGCAGCCCCAGCACGGCCTTTACTGGGCAAAACCTGTTCGGTGGGCTTGCCACCCCGTGCGCTTCGGGATTGGCGAGGACGAGTGCAGGTCTCTGTGCAGTCCCTGGCCTGGATGCAGGGAGCTCGGCAGCACATGGCTGAGCTTGGAGGGACCTCTGGAGGTGTCTGCTGCAAGCCCCTGTGCAGAGGCAGAGCGGCGACTGGCTCCTTGGCACCCCGAGATGGAGCATCAGTGCCGTGGGGTGCAATGCAGGGCTGCGCTGGGGACCCCTGCAGCTCCCTGCCACACGCACAACCTGGAACATAGCATAAAACAAAATCCCTGGAAATGGAAGTGTAACAGCAACAGCAGCCAGCAATGCCTCCCCATGTGTAGGACGACTTCCCTGGTGAATGGGATGAAGCCTCAGGGTGCCACAGCTCCCCTGCGTGTTCCCACTCAGGGTCTCCTCCAGGGTTTTAGCTGCCAACAAGAGCATTTGTCCCAATATGGCTGTGACAATGGCAGCTCCTCTCCCAGCCTTGCTGGACAAAAATGGAAGCTTGCTGGCTGCGTGGCAGCAGACTTCCCAGACACTCTGCTTGCACCCTGGCGGAGCTGGTCCTGCCTCCCAGCCTATATTCCCAGATCATTGTCACTGGCTCCTTGCTGGATCAGCCATACCCCAGGTATGTGTGGTTTCTCCTGGCTTTGCCTCCATGGAGCTGCCAGGAGTGGTGTTTGTAGTGGTCTTGTCCCACCCTTCAACCAGGGAAGGTGCCATCGTGGTTCCTCCTGCAGCACAGACAAGAAGGACTGTGGAGGGCACAGGGCAGAACCATAAAACACACACTGTGGTCAGAAAAAAAAGCAAAGTTGGGATCCAGGCTGTCTGAGGGCATTTAATTGGGGCAATTTTCTCTGAAACTCTCAAATTTTTTTGAGATTTGGAGATTTCTTGGGGGAGAACCCAGGAGAAAGGGGAGAAGAGTGATCAAAAGCTTGTGACACCTAGGTGGCCATGGGCACAGGGGTTGAGAGAACTGGTTGCATCCTCCACCCAGCATTCCCGGCTGCGCAGGCAGCAGGCAGGTGGCTGCTGCAGCAGCACAGAGCAGGGGGCTCAGGTTTTCATCTGCCAGTGAGTCACTTGGCAGAGGAGGAAACCTCTGACAGCACTGAGGATGTGGAGGTGGCTGCTGTGCCCCTGCCTTGTGCTGAAGGTGCTCCAGTGACTGTGGTATATAGGGCACAGCCAGCTCCCTTCCCACAGTCCCACTGCACACTCAGCACTGCAGCTGCACCATCCTCAGGATGAGACCATCCGGCTGCGGTGGTGCCCAGTGCTAGCAGTGCCTGGTGCAGTGCAGGACCACCTCCATTCTCCCCCTGTGCGGCCTCCCCAGCACTAATCCCCAGACTACCTGCCTGCCCTGCTTGCTTTCTGGGGCCCAGTGTACCGGCATTGCCCAAATTCCTGGACCCTGCACTCAACTGGCTGCCACAGCCTCTTGACCCCACAGAGGAGTGGATCGGGGACCAGAAATGCCCTATGCACTGGTGATGAACACAGTGCCCCGGGAATGCGGGGGTGGCAGGGAGCAGGAGTGGTGCACTGCATGCTGCTGCCAGAACACAGGTGCTATCATGGGGACCTGAGGTGCCACGTGTCCCTGCTGGCCTGGCGAGAGAAGAGCAATGGTGATGACAGGACTTTGCCGCCAAGGCTCTGGCGGCTCAAGCACTGCTGAGGTGTAGGCAGGGAGGAGCAGGGGTGCAGGCAGGGAGCTGGAGTGCAGGTGTCACCATGCAGGATGGAGTCCTGAGCTGGTGTGGTTTTGTGGCGCCGCGGCCGTACCATTGCCAGCCCAAGCCCTGGCAGGGTGGGCAGTTTTCCAGCCGGACAATAAAGCAGATTAACTAATTACCTGAACCTTGGCAGGGTCCCACAGCCCAGCGGCTGCCAAGGCGCTGTATATCCGTGCCGGGCGGTTGGGAGACAAATATGGGGCAAGTGTGGGGCAGGTGTGGGGTAGGGCCCCCCCAGACCTTCCTCAGGACCCTGCTAGTGGGTCCGACAGCCCCTTCTCCCCGCCTATCCCTGGCGGCCGCGGGATCAGCCTCGGCCACAGCCCGCTGCCACCGCGCTGCTCGCTCCGGGCAACCCTGCCCACCCCGCGGCCAGCATCCCCCCTCNACCCCCCCCCCGCCGCCCCGCCGTGTCCTGCCCCGCGGGAACCTGCCCTGGTGCCTCTCTGGAATCCACGTCCCGGAGGATCCGCGCCACGGGGAACCCGTCCCCGGGAGTCCACCCCAGCTGAGCCTCACGGACCCGCCCGTCTCCGTGCCCGGCCCTGCGGGTCCCGTCCCGGCGGCGGCCCCGGCCGTGCCC